>JAQZBX010090068.1:0-12557 GCA_029593785.1 Cabassous unicinctus
AACCCGGGGCCTCCCATATGGTAAACGGGAGCTCTATCCATTGAGCCACACCCGCTTCCCCAATACTTATTTCTAAATAAAGTATTAAATCTTATAAAATTTTCTCTAAGCAGCGCTCAGTGCTTATTTTCTATATTTTAAAATATTGCACTAATTGCAAAATTGACAATAGTAATGATTGTGGAAAGATTCTGGCTGACCAAGATGGTAGTCTAAGACACTTCTCGGAGCTGTTCCCCAAGAGAATCATTGAACATCTAGCAAGACTGGCAGAGACATCTTCCTCAAAATGCTGGAAAATAGTAAAGGGTTGAAGTAACTGGACAAGTGCCAAATCAAGAAAATGCAGCTTTAATAACAAATGTTGGTAAGGATACAGAGAAATAGGAACCCTCGTATACTGTAAAGTAGTGCAGCCACTGTGGAAAATAGTGCAGCCACTATGGAAAACAGTTTGGTGGTTTCTCAAAAAAGTTAAACATAGAACTACCATATCACCTGGTAAACTCACTTCTAGGTATATACCCAAAATAATTGAGAGTAGGGACGCAAGCAGGTATTTGTATACCTATGTTCGTAGCAGCATTATTCACAATAGGCCAAAGGTAGAAGCAACCCAAGTGTCCATGAATGGTAACAAAATATGGTATATACATATAATGGAGTATTTTTCAGCCATAAAAAGGACTGAAGTTCTGATACATGCTACAACATGGATGAACCTTGTAGACATAATATTGAGTGAAATAAGCCAGACATAAAAGGACAATTATATCTCACTCATTTTTTTTTTAAATGTAGCAACAGATAACTAAAACAGATGGCCGTTCTTCATCTGTTTAAGTAGGAGACTATATTCTAGTAAGAATAAAGAGTATATTATTTTCCACTAACTAACCTTTGACTTACTCCAGAGCCCAACATCAGGAGCTGAGCCCATGGACAAGTATTTTCTGCTGATCCCAGCTCTGGGTTTTATGTCCCTATAGGATCAAGTATTTTCCATCTGTATTTGTTTTCTATTGATGTATAACAAATTCCTACAAACTTAGCAGGAGTAGACATCCGGGGACATAGGGTATATAAATATTCTAGTTTTTAAGATAGAGCCAAAGTTACTTCAAAGTGGTTCTATTAATTTTCACTACATTTCTTTGATATTGATTGAAATCCTCATCAACATATCATATTAACTAATACTTTAATTTTTCAATCATATTGGTATGAAATAGTACCTCATTGGATTCTTAATCCATGTTTCCCTATTAATAATTAGAATGAACATTTTTCATGTTTATTTCCAATTTTGTTTTCTTCTTCTGTAAGATAGTTATTCATATATTTTCCCCATTTTCTAAAGTTTTGTATCTTTTTCTCCTTAATTTTTAGTAAATATTTTTGAGAATGCTTGACAACTATTTGGTGAAAAAGAAGACTAGATCTCTTCCTCACAACTTACACTGAAATAAATCAAGCATCAATTAAATTAAACAGTAGAAGTATTAGAAGTGAATGTTAATGAGTTCTTAGTAAGAATTGGGACAAAGAGAGTCTTTATAATCTAATAGGAAAATATGAAATCCAAAATGAAAAGACTGATAAATTTGACCAAAGATTTTTAAAAAAATTTCTTTACTTCATAAACGACCAAACTTGGGGGTGGGGGTGAATTTCCTCATATAGGACAGAATCGATGCCATTAGTATACAAAGAGAACTTAAAAATAAGTAGATGAAAGATAAAAAAGGGCAAAGAATATAAGCAACAAGTCACCCACCACTGATAGATAATTCAATATCTTCATGAGCAAAGAAATGCAATCAATGAGACGGCATGCATGGTCTATCAAATTGGGAAAAATGAAAGAAAATGACTTTTCTAGTTTTGATATATTGAAAGTGGAGGTAAACATCACTTGAGGACAAGGTAGTAACATATCTAAGACAAAAGTGACCACTTAAAAATGACTTCATATTATGGAAAGCTTTATGCAAGTGAGAAAATAAAAAACAGCTACAAAATACAATGATGCATGCGAATATTCTCACTGTCCTGATTTTCTGACAATCAGGGTAGGCTAAACATTCACTATATTAGAAACCATGCATGTGTCCCCTGACCTAGTTTTTCTCCCTAGGTCTGGTTTTTAGAATGATGGTGATAAACTAAGCCTGATTTATTATATAACCATCCAGTATGGGAAAAGACTGTAACTTTAGGTGTCTTTGGTCAACCTTAAGAGACATAGTAGACATATGGGTCCATCTCCCATATGGAGGGACCTGGGTTCAACCCCCGGGACTTCCTGGTAAAAATTAAAAAAAGAAAAATATATAAGGCATGTGGGCCACCAGGCCCCATGAGCGGGTGAGCCATCACGCCCCGTGCGTGGGTGCGCCGCCAGGCCCCACGAGCCATGCAGCAAGATGATGACGTAACAGGAGAGTGACACAAGGGAGAGCCAAGATGAGACACACCGAAAAACCAGGAACTGAGGTGGTGCAGGTGGTAGGATGCCTCTCTCCCACATCAGAGATTCTGAGGATTGAATCCCAATGAAGACAGGAGGAGAAGGATGAGAAGAGAGGGCAGGAAACAGAGAGTTGCCCAGCAAATGGACACAGAAACAGCAAAAACGTGTGTGTGTGTGTAAAAATGGATACAAGTAAGTAAATAATCCTTAAAAAAATGTGTAGGAGAGGAAGATACAGACTATAGTTAGTAGTAATACTCTGACGATGATCTTTCATGATTTGTTAACAAATGTTTCACAACAATGCAGGGTGTTTGTCAGGGGATGATGTATGGGAGCCCTGGATGATGTTATGCATGTTTGTTTTGTAAGATCACGATGTTTACTGAACACTTATAGTTTATGTATGTTCATGTATGAATGATGTACTTCACTAAATTGTTTAAAAAAATACAATGATGCCATTTTCTGGGGGAAAAAGTTTAGAAATACGTATTTACTCACATAAGTTAGGAAATACATAAACCAAGATATTAACGATGCTTGTCTATGGGTTCCAGGATTACAGGGAATTTTAATTTCATTCTTGGAATATATTTTTTCTCACCTTTCTTTACATTGAACATGAACTGTCTTTGAAATTTAAAAAAATTTATATATTTATATATATTTATATATATATATAATTTACACCAAAATATCAGTCATGCTTTGAGAATAATGTCATTTTCTACAACATGCACATATTAGTATTGAGTAGTAACTTTTTTTTGTAAGGAAAGAAAATGAAGTAACGGTACTCCAACACTGAGAGACAGAACCTCGAGAGCATCCTCCCCTGCTGCGTTGCTGTACCGCTCAGCAGTGGGCGAGGCTCGAGGTGGGCGCTCCTTTACGTCATCTGGATCCCGAACAGGACCGCGCGCCGCAGAGGGTTCTGGGAAATGTAGTCCCGGGCCCCCGGACTCACCCCCTTCCGCTTCCGGCCAGCTCGCCACAGCCACCGTTTCTTACGCTGTGGTGAGCCATCAAGGAGGCGTGGGTCTGCTTGTGGTCATCGTTCAGGTTTCAGGAGGAGGGACCGGCTCTATAGAATTTGGGGGAAGGGGCAGCGTGTGGCGGATGGTCTGAGCCGGGCAACTCGAGGAGCTCGGCCCGTCGAAGGAAATACTTAGGGAGGTGGCTGTACCGGTCATCCAGGTAGGAATGGGGGCGGGGCGGGGGGCTGCCCCCGGTGCTCCCGGGCTTGGGAGGAGAGGTAGCCGGCAGTTTCGGCCTTGAGACGCGCATTCTCCGCTTTGGGACACTCTTATCTGTGCAGTCTAGGATTGATGATATTTTACATTCTTTCAGGGCAGCCTCCCACCCTCTTCTGTACTAATAGCAGAGTTTTCTGTCAGTGAAGTAATTTCTATAAAGAGTTGCAGAAGGTGACTCCTCACGGTCTGTGTAAGGCTGAGGTTTCAGGCAGCGGCCTGTGAGGATTAAGCTGTGAAGGTTAAGGCCCCTGCAGCGGTCCAACTGCGGGATCAGCCATTAGCTCACAGAGCCCGTTGTCTCAGCACACATACTCCCTGGGCACAGCAGAAATGATTCTGAGGAGTTGAGTTTTGTGTTCCTTCTGTGTAACATTTGAATGCTAACAGTGTACGAATAACCCTGCAAATAAAGAACGGCCACGCTTGCTTGCCTGTCTGTCTGGAGCAGACTGCAGCTGTACCGATTTGAACAAACTTCCTTCTCTGCTTAAGTTTTTCTTCCGCCTGCCTCCCTCGAGGCGAATGCAGTGGACAAATGGCGTAGTCCGCAGGCTTTGACGTGTTCTCCCACTGCTCCCCCCGATGAGGAGTTAGGGGGTATGGACCCTGGGTGGTCCCCGCTGGGTGTGTGGGCTGGTGTCGCCGAGTGGCTGTCTCGGTGGTGTGTGTGTCCAGATGTGAGACCCACCAATGATTCTGCTAGGTGTCCTGCAGCAGGGCGAGTCCGCAGCAGGGGAAATGAAGCCCCACGCTGCTGCTGCGTGGGTGGGATGGGTGTTCCTGTCTTTGTTACGAGATACCACCCAAGAGACGTTGAAACAGGAGAGGGAAATCCACCAGTTGCGTGAGCAACTGCAGCAGTCACATATGCAGCTGAAGTGCCAAAACATGTGGGTGGGTAGTAGTTCGACTAAAGAAGTGGAACCCATCTGACAAGCTCGTCTGGTCGTGACGCAAAAGGTGAACCACAATCAAGACATGGGGCAAGGGGGACACCCCATTGGGCAACTGCACGTGGTACAGCACACCGTGTACCATCCCTATATGCAGTCAGAACTAGTTAAATTGGGACAGCAATTTCGGCAGAAACCAGAAGAACCCATAGCTGCATGGCTGCTGCGTTTGTAAAACGTGGGCGTAAATGGCATTGTGTGCTCTGGAACTGAAATAAAAAAATATCGCTTACTGGCCATCCTCTGCTACGCCAGTGTCTCTTAAATGTGCGGCGGCATGCTGAGAAATCCCCAATCACACATTGATAAAGTGGCTGCACTGCTATGGTGTTTAGTTACAGTATACCCCCACAGCTGCTAAGGCCATTGCCCTCAAAAGTAAAATATAAGAGTCAAAACTCAGGCAGCGGCCTGTAAAAGTTAAACTTTAAAATTAAAGCCCGAGCAGCTATCCAACTGCTAAATCAGCTATTAGCTCACAGAGCTATTTGTCTCAGCACACATACTCCCAAAGCACAGCAGAAATAATTCTAAAAAGTTACATTTTGTGTTCCTTCTGTGTAACATTTAAGTAATAACAGTATATAAATAACTCTACAAATAAAAAACGGCCAAGCTTGCTTGCCTTTTTGTTTGAATCAGACTGCAGCTGTACCAATATGAGCAAACTTCCTACTCCACCTAAGTTTTTTTTCCACCTACCTCCCTCGGGAACTCTGAAAGTAAATGCAATAAACGGTTTGTATGTTATTAAGCACTGTACAAGTTCTAAGAGATGTTTCCGTGGGCTTTTTTTTTGGGGGGGGGGCGGGGGATAGCGTCTGAGGCACACACAGGTTGAATTCTACTCTAGGTATCATACAGAATGAGAGAATCGGAGTTCTGAGTTCAGATCTTGAGAATGTGTCCTGATTCTCAATGTGTCACAGAAGCTACAGTGAGTGCAGGCTGTGGACAGGACCCCAAGCAGCAATGCTGCGGGCCCTTCTCTCAGAGTGTCCTGGAGAGGAACTGATTCCTTTTTTACAGGAAGGTGTAGGTACATCCAATTGGTTCCTCTTGGGATGTGTTGGAAATTGTGATAAAACAGTGTTATTTCATGGCTTGTTTTTCTTTCACAGCCCTACCTTCTTGGGACTGTTCCTTTCCCAGGGAGAATTAGTACAAGAGGAAGGAATAAACCCTAGTCTCTTGCCATTAGAGTTTCAGGTGAGTAGAGCTTTGTTTATTTCTGTTTTTTTGCTTTTTAATGGTAATGTCTGCTCGCTTCTCAAAGGGAGGCCAGCTGTCCTGACCATGTTTTTCACAAATACCCATCCAGGTCCCTAAGCCACAGCTGCCGTTCCCCCAGAAAAGGGTTTCTTCTTTGGCCGAGGAATTTCCTGTTGTCTTTCTTTAGTGTATTCTCTCTCTAGTCCCTAAGTAGTTGTTCATGTAGTCTATAAATCACTCAAGCTTACACTGTTCCAAGGCTGTGCTAGATGAGAAGAAATAATTCTAGTAACTGTAATGATATGCATTAACTGAGTACTTATTATATGCCAGGTATCATGCTGCAGGCTTTCTCTGCTGTATCTCTGGTGCCTATAAGAGTGCCTGGCACATAGTAGTCCCTCAAATATTTGAATGAATTTCTTTTTAATTTGCTCAGCAACTTTTCAAGTTAGATATGATTAGCCCCCGTGTTACAGATGAGAATGCTGAGGCTTAGGTTAAGAAACTTAAGTGTCACCGGGCCAGGAGGTGTTACAAAAAAGTCAGGACCTTTGTACTTGTACTTCTCTCTGCACTCTTTCCTCCCCTTCTCTTTGCACAGCTGATTTATTTTCATTCAGGCCTCAGAGATTGTTGCTGACAATCTGATTTAATTTTGCCCCTCCCACAGCTTCCACCGATCTGATGGAAGTTACATTCTGGTTGGTGAACAAAAGTCTTATCACATTCATTTTATTTTCTTCATAGCAATCTACGATCTTTTTGTATCCTAAGATCACCTTAGTTGTAGTCTTGTTTACCCATCAGAATCCAAACACAATAAGAACAATCACCTTGTCCATCTTATTTACTTTTGTTTTTCTGATATTTATTATAGGGGACAAGATACAGTTAGGCTGAATTTATGCATGTTAAATGAATGAATGTTTGTGCTTGGTGTGAAGATGAATGAATAACAGCAATGATAATAGTTTATTGAGGATTTTCTATCTTGAGGTACCTCTAGATGCTTTATTCAAATAGGTGTGTCTGTGTTTGTGTATGAGAGAAAGGAAAAGAGAGAGAAAGACTTGATTCTTTCAACTCTGCAATTAAGAATTATCTTCATTTAACAGAAGAAAGAATAGACGTTGCAGAAATTTGAGTCACTTTTCCATTGTCAATACAAAAGCAAAGTAACTGAGGCAGAATTTGAACCCAAGACTTTTGGCAACTCCAATATTAAGAGAGAAGGATCTGAAACTTTCAACCTCCCTTTTCCCAAAACTCTGCTCCTCCTGTGCTGTCTCGATTAATATCTTCATAATCTTCCCATTTTCATCAAACTTCAATCCCAGACTCAGCTGGTTTCTCCCCCTTTTTCATATATATATTCATCTACTTTTCCCATCAGAAATAAGGTATTGGGGAGTCAGATAGTGTAAGGGCTTTTGGCCATTGAAAAGACTTTGGTGAAGGTTTTGAGTGAAGTGAAGATTTTGGGCAGAGGAATGACATGACTATATTTTAGAAGGATCACTCTGGCTGCTGAGTGGGAAATATACTATAAGGGGACAAAGACAGAAGCAGAGACCAGTTGGGAGGCTATGGCAGTAATTCAGATAAGAGATGATGGTGGTTTGGATGGTGGCAGTAATAAGAATTGGTCAGGTTCTGACTATAATTTGAGGGTATCCGCTGATGAATTGGATGAGGAGTATGAGAAAGGGAGAAATCAAGGATCACTCTAAAGAAACTGCTCAGAAAGAAGAGAGGTACCTCCAGAGGCAGATCTGGAGTATGGTTTTGGGCATATTACGTTTGAGACGCCTTTTAGACATAGAGGTGGAGATGTCATGTTGGCTATTGGATATATGTCTAGAGATCTGGAAACAGATTTTGGCTGGAGACATAAATTTGAATCATGGGCATATAGTTGACGTTTGAAGCCATGAGACTGGATGTGATCGCCAAGGGTGGTGAATGAGTGTAGATGGAGAACTCCATAGACTAAGTCTTAAGGCAGTCCTAACTTTTAGTGGTCAGGGATATGAGGAGGAGCCTCAATAAAATTTTGTACAGACTGGAAACCTCTAGAAACCCTGAAAATCAGCCAGTCAGAGGAAGCTAGAGTATCTTAGCAAGTGCTGCTTAAAGTGTCGTCACTGGTCCAGCCTTCTCACCATCACCTGGAAACCCGTTCAGATCGCAAGTACATGGGTTTCACTACAGAGTTACTGAATCAGTCTTTGAAGGTAGGGTTCAGCCATCTGTTAACAATCTCTCATGGCGATTTTTAAGCATGTTAAAGTTTTGGAAGCACTGTCCTAGAGGATCCTGAAGATTTTAGTTTATTTTTTGTTTATATTTTGTTTGTTTTTTTATTTTCATTTTCATTTATTTATTTTTTTGTTGTTTTAGATTTTAGTTTAAACATCATTAGCCTAGAGGGGTCTGCCCTCCTTGTAGTGGTCAGTGTGTTTCCGAGTATTCCACACTTGCTTCTGAGAGCAAACCTTAGTTGAACAGCGTGAGATGGAAAGATGCTTGTCAGAGTGGTCTGTGCAAAGGTCTGGGACATACAGTTGGTTAGAGGACAGGTGGAGACTTGAGCTCTTGAAGCAGTAAAATTCAGGGATTTTTTTTCCAAGTCGACAGCCCAAGTGTTGGTGTGTCTGTGCATCTGAACTTGCCCTGGGCTTTGGATTGAAAGATAAAACAAATCAGGCAAGAGAGAGAAAGGAGGGAGCTCATGCGCGGTGTCTTTGCACGACGTGCTGACTAGCTCAGAACTGATTCCAAGAGTTCTGTTATCTCTATATCAGATTCTGTTGATGGGATTGCTTAAACGCATCCAATATGCCAGACCTGTGCAAAATGGAGAAGGTAAGTAAAGGAAAAAGACTCAGTTCCCTTGGTGATGTAGAGATCTTGATGGGAGAGGCTATTTGAAAGGTGGTAAGCCAGCAATTTAAATAAGGCGTTGTTGAGTCCCAGATTAATTCTGTCTGGTAGTGGCAGGAGAAGACTTCATTGAGAAAAAGTTGTTCTCAGGCATAATTCAGCAGGTCCATGAACCTGAGTGGGAAAAAAATTTACACTTATCTGGTCTAACTGAAAATGAGCATGTTCTTTATGAATGTAGGCAAGAAACCACAATAGCATTAGCTGTACCTGTGACTTTGTTATCTGTATAAATCATAGCTATTCTTATATCATATTATAGTTGGCACTGATGTTTCAAAATACTGTTTACACGAATTACTATTTCAAAATACAGTAAATTCATCCTTGATATTTAATATGTAATGTGCTAATAAAGAAGCACATACTTGGTGATTTAATATTTTTGAAGGTGAATTTCAATATAATTGACTTTTTAAATAATCCTGTGTATTTTATTTTATGCATTTATTTATTTATTTATTTTTTCTTAAAGATTTATTTATTTACTTGATCCATTTTAAACCCCCCCCTTCCCCATTTTGCTGTTTTGTGTCCATTCGCTGGGCAGTTCTCTGTGTCTGTTTCATCTCTTCTCATCCTCCTCCTCCTCCAGTCTTCACCAGGATTCGATCCTGAAGACCTCCGATGTGGGAGAAAGGTGTTCTAGCCATCTGCGCCACCTCGGCTTCAGGCTTTCGGAGCTTTCGGAGCATCCCGTCTTGTCTCTCTCCTTTTACGTCATCATCTTGCTGCATGGCTCCCGGGGCCTGGCAGCTCACTGGCACACAGAGCCTGGCAGCCCATGCGCGTTCTATATATATTTTTTTATTTTACCGGGAGGTCCCGGGAATCGAACCCAGGTCCCTCCATATGGCAGACGGGCGCCCAACCATTAGAGCCACATCCGCCCCCTATTTTATGCATTTAAAACATTAATCGGGAGCAGGTGTAGCTCAGCGACTGAGTGCCTGCTTCCCATGTACGAGGTCCCAGGTTCAATCCCTGGTACCTCCTTTTTTAAAAAAAAAAAAATCATTAATCAAAGCAGGAATCTGTAAGAATTGCCAGACTGCTAAGAGGGCCATGGTACAAAACAGGTTAGAAACCTCTCATTTAGAAGACATTTTCTAACCTATACCCTGCTTTTTAGGATCCTTGAGAACAGGGATGTATTATTATTTTGAATAGTTTTGCAACTTATACAGTATTACATTAATAGAGCTTTTACACTAGATTTTCTTTCACAGAGCCCAGGTCCCATATGTTTTAGGGTTTTCCCACCTTTCTGAAGGCCCTGAATGTCACTGCGAGTCTCTAGCTGCTGGACCCTCTACATAGATGCTTCTATAGCTGTCCTCAGTCATTTGCAACGTTCTTGGCTCTCTGGACTATGAGCCCCTCCAATGCAGGGCCTCTAAATACAGTTACTTGGTAAATGTCCTCGGAATGAATAGTGTCCAGTAGGTGTGATCCCTACTGGAGACCCAAAGCTTTGGGGGCTAGAAGAAAGGACTCTTAAGTACCCCCTTGAGCCCACAGGTCCCCTGTGCATGGAAACTAATCAGGCAGTGGAGAGTGAAGGTGGAAGCAGGTACTTCTGACCCAGGCATCCATCTGACACCCCTTGCCAGAGCTTGGAGGATCTCAAGAATGAAGAAGCCATGGATCTTCTGCTTCTCCAGCTTAGAAAGATCAGCAAATAAATAAAATCACTGCTGATGTCAGAAAACCTAGGCGAGGCGACCATGGAGACTTTGACCTCAGTGCACAGGGAGAGAGGTGAGAGTTAATGAAGGGTGTGGGGTGCGGGAGAATCTGAGCTGAGTGTGGAGAGAGAAAAAGTTGGGTGAATGAGGATTGCCTCAGTGGGAAGAAATCCGTGTGTAAAGCTGCATGCCTTCCTAAGATTATCTTCCAGGTAGATAATCTGAGAGCCCAAGGCTGGCACCACCTCTTCCTCATGGCTTCTTTCTCTTCCCCACAGCTCTTCATTCCCAAGTCTCAGCCCTTTCCCAAGAGGGAGAGGACAAGACCAAGTTTCAGGTGGGTTGAGTTTTCTTTTCCCTCCAGAAATACCACCTCAGGTGTCAGACAATAAACATACCTCCCTTCCTGGATAAAATCAAAAAGAAAGAAATATGTGTCGAGTGAGTACATTACATTACTCATTGCATTTGTCTACAAAATAACTGTGTGACATACATAGGTGGTATGATCCTATTTTAGAAATGAAGAAACAAGTGGTGAACCTGGATTTGAACCCATGTCAGTAAGATTCCAGAATTTGCCTTTCTGCTCTACGTGCTGCTTATTAGTAATAATTTCATCTAGGGGCCTGAGCCCAAATTATACAAAGGTGACTCTATAAATAAGGAATCCTTCTCTGCCAAGGTTTTTCTCTTCTTTTGGGCTTTTCTCTTATTTTGAGATGAATTTATAGTATTTATGAAAATTTTAGCTGTCATTTTTATAGCTATAACAATTTATCTTTTTATATATAATACTTATAGATGTAATATTCCCCATGTAATACATCCTTACCAAAAAGTACACCAGGAACAAAATTAAAAGACAGCATAGTGAGGACAAAAAGTTTCATCTATGAAAAATTTTAACATCCTTTAAAAAGAGATGTACAAATAAAGACCTGAGCATTTGTGCTCAGGAAGAAAGAAAGGAAGAAAAACAAGTGACCAATAATCATATGAAAAGACAATCAACCTCACAATTATTGAGCACAATAGAGATTGAAACAAGGTATGATTATTTTTCTAGCAGATGGCCAAAGACTGGACAGATCAATGTCCACTGTTAGCCAGAGTGTGGAGACATGAGTGTCTCAATAAAACTGATCTGATAGTTTCCACTCTGTGAATTTATTCTAAAACAGAGCGACTATTTAAAGACTGATCATTATAGTATTGTGCATAATAGAAAAAAAAAACAAATGGAGGGGACTCTATAAACACCCACTGAGTTGGTGAAATACATTCATTCATTCTATCATCTAGATCCTCTGCTGTTATCAAGTACTATGAAGTAGATGAAACTATTAGGATGTGGAAATATGCTCACTTGCTCTCTCTCAGCATCTTTTGCAGATATATTAGTTGAGTTTTCCTTTAAATTGACAAAATAAAAATCAAGTAATGGCAGAACTTTAAGTACATTTTTTTACTGCATGAAATCATTTTCTAAAGTTCGATCTATTGGAAAGAGATTATAAAAAGTTTCAAAGGTTTAAATTGCTTTTTAAACCACATGCTTCAATTTTATATATTATTGATTGACTTTCTGCTATGAGAACTGAAAAAATTAACACTTTTACCCTTCCCACCATCTCCTGATGTTATATTGTTATTATTATCATTATGAGCTTCGGATTTGTAACCATCAATCCCCACAGTTGTGTAGTATTAGTTGTAAGTTTGTAAGTCATTACTCACCACTCTGTTCTTTTACCAGTTTGTCCATTATTGACTTTTTTTAATTTTTATTTTTCTGTTAGTTGGCTTAATTTTATTCACACTTAGTTTTTCCATAGAAGAGTTATGGTTGTGGTGTCTTCTCAGTGTTTCTATGCTTAAGAATGCCTGTTGCCTTTACGCCCAGGTAATTAATTGCCTGCACTTAAAATTCTTCAGTCACACTTGCACTCAGGACTTTTTGAATGTTGCTCCATTTGCTCCTGGCATTCAGTCTTCCTTTTTACTGTAGTCTCTCCATTCATCT
>JAQZBX010090069.1:0-12560 GCA_029593785.1 Cabassous unicinctus
TCCGGGAGTGGTAGATCCCTGGAGCCCCCTTTGTCTGTAGTCGCAGGCCCAGAGGCCCATTGAATTCTAAGGAGTGTGGGGGAGGGTGCCGGCAGCAGCAGCTGCTGCTGGTTCCAACTCACGGTTCTGTCATCGCGATTTCTCTTTTGTCCCTCTCTCCTCTGGGTGGTGTGCAGCCTTCCCCTGCTGTCCTAAACCCTAGAAGATCTATTTCAGGGCTATTTCAGCCTGTTTTCTAGCTATTTTTCTGGAGAAGAGATTCCTGTGTCTTACTAGTCAGCCATCTTCCCAGAAGTCCAATATTTTCTTATTAATGTTACTCTACCACTTAAATTTTGATTAAATTTTTTAAATTACATAATTACTTAAAATTTTATGAATTTTAAATTTAAAATATGATAAAATTTTATTTAACCGTATAATAAGACAATGTTAATAATTACTTAATGTTCCATTTTATCTAGGCCCTTAGATGTAAATCATCTCTGTGATTTACAAAATTGACAATACATAGATAGGGCACAGATAACCATTGTGTGGTAATTGTTTCTATTTGTTTTTTTGCTCAAACAGCCTATGAATAAACTAATAGTACTTAAAAATAAATGACTTCTAAATAATACAATACCAATTATTTAGAAAGCAAGTCTCACATTTACCATAAGTGGAGTATTTTTAAATTTTTTATGATTAATAGTAAGATACTTTATACAAAATGAGCCCAAACTTTACTCCTCTGCTCAAAATCATCTAGTGGCTTCTCATTTCATTTAGGTAAAAACCAATGTTGTTACATTAGCCTACAAGGCCCTATACCTTCTGGCTTCTTGAGAATCCTCTGACCTCATCTCTTACTACTTTGCCCCTTATTTATTCACTTGTTACACTAACCTGCTTGCTTTCTTAGCATACAAGGCAAAGTTTCTGCCTCAGGCCCTTTTTTCTGCCTCAGGCCCTTTGCACAGCTGTTCCTTCTACCTTGGAATTCTCAGATATCTGCAGGTCTTGTGTTCTTAACTTCTTTCAATATTTGCACAAATATCACTTAGTAGATTTGTTGCGGCCAGCAGAAAGTAACCCAAACAGCATTCTTGGGAGTACAGATGAACAAAGTTTTATTACGCGCGGGCCCAGAGGAGAGTCAAATCTCCAAAAAAATCTGAGCCCTGTTTTCCGATTTTCATAAGTTTATACAGGTACACTAAGCAGGCAAATTCCTGAGCAAGTGGCAGGCAGGGTTACAAAGGCAGAGAAGCAAGGTTAGCTTATCTTTCTAAAAGCAGAAGGCCATTAGGGAGGAAAAGAGTCATCTGTTTAGAGTTGTAAATTTCAATTCAAAGGGACAGCCTGGAGTGCTTATCTTCCTGATGTGGATTCCATGGAGAAAAGGGGAGGAAGGAGAGGAGAGAGGGACCAGGGACCGAGGGGAGTTTATTTTCCTAAAGCTGTGGGTTTCTGCCGAGAGGGGGTTAGGGTCCTGGCACTTCCCTTATCAGATTGAATTATTGGCCCTAACTCACTGTATCCACGCCCTTTGCCATGTGAATTTACAGTTCTTCCCACTAGAAACAGAGTATACTTACCTGTCCCTTGACTTTGGTCTTGTCCAAGTGACTTGCTTTGGCCAATTGAAAATGAGCAGAAGTGACAGCGAGCCATTTCCCAAGCCTAGGCCTTAAGAGGTTTTATGTGTTCCTGCTTACCCACCTTTGTTTCTACCACTACCCTGAGAATATGCTCTAAGTAGCATGCTGTAAAAAGGAGTATAAGGGACATGTGATGAAGCCCTGGTCCCAGTTTGCATATTTGAATCAAGCCCAGTTGAGCAAGCACCTTCAGCCAAACTGTAGGTGCATTAGCAAAACAGAAAATGCTTATTTTTTTTTATGTTTCAAAAACTAACTAGTACAGAACTTGGTACACCTTGAAGTGGAGTGCTTCCATAACCAAAACCTAAAATATGTGGTAATGACTTTGGGCCTGGGTGGTAGGAGTAAGAAAATTGTTATAGCAGGCTAAGAAATAGCAAGGAAACCATAATAGTTTAGTAGGCTAGATAAAATGGTAGTCTGTGTTTTGTTGTGGTAAAATATTTGATAAAACTATCACCTGTGATAATATGAAAGAGAAAGTGTATCTAATGACCTTGTAGAGTTGGGGGAGGAGATCTTGAGTAAAATATTGAAAGTGTAAACTAGTTATAATAGCTAGTAGGTATTAGTGAGGAACCTCAAAAGAGTGATGAACACTGACAAAACTGACTGGACTGAAAACATAAATGAAAAGCGATATATAGAAAGCCTGTAATTTCACAGGTTGGAAAATGAAACCGTTTCTCACCAAATTAAAGATGTGCCCTTATAGCATAGCCTGAGGGTAATGACTAAATCAAGGGTATGATTGTCATGCCCTATGTTAAGAACTCTGAAGGAATAAAGCGGCATCTAGGAGATCATTTCATCTAAACTAAAGATTGTTTATGGTCTCATAGAAGCTTAATGTCCCCAGAATGACCAGTAATTAAAAATAGAGAAAGAGTCATGTTTAAAAAGAATTGTGAATGTGGCTTTTGGCTCATGTAGTTGAATGGAATTCAACATATACACATACATGAAGAGAGAGACTTAATGGCAAACTCAGAGTAACACCTTAGACTAAAAGAGACTTAAGACAGAGATATAGAAAGACCTTTGAGTTCCCAACTTTCTACAAGAAGATGACAGGCTGAGAAAGCTGCCCAGTTATAGAACAGTATAATCTCAAATTCTCTCTTCAGAAGTAGCCAAGGAGGACGATAATGAGAAAGGTCTTCCAGAGAATGGAGCTAACAGCCTTGGAGAACAATTGACTATGCAGCCACTCACAGGGAGGAATCTGAGGCCTAATCAATAAACATTCCCTATCCTTACAGAAGCGGGATCAAGCAACATTTCCCCAGAAGGAGTCCAGAATTTCTAAGTACCAGTGTTACTATTATATTCTTCCTCTTCTTCCTTTTTTCTAATGAGAGCATTTATTGTGATTATGCTATCCCTGGTCCACCAATGTATTGGTTGATTAGGAGGGGCAGGAAATTTGCCTTTTAGGTCTCTAAATCAAGGGAGATGCATCCAGACCTATATTTTAATCTGATACTTTGATTGGATGAGGCTTTTATGGGATAGTTGGTGGGTAGTGAGTATATTTTGCATTTGGAAAAGATATGAATAATTGTGGCCAAGAAGACAGACCTTGGTTGAATGAATTATTGGCCTCAACACTTTGCCCTTCCCTGAATTCATACCTTGTTCCAAGTGACTTTGCATTTCTTCCCACTATTAGTGGAGTATACTTCTCTTCCTCTTGACTGAATTTGTCCACATCACTTGCCTTAGCTAATGAAATGTAAGCAGAAGTGACAGTGAGCCATTTCCCAAGCTTGGGCCTTAAGAGACATTGAGTATTTCTGCTTGCCCACTTTTGCATCTCCCATTGACTTGAGAAAAACATGCCCTGGATAATCCAATGGTCCAAGGAGAATGAATGAGCAGCCCTGGAATTAATCAACAGCTTCAAGTCAAGTCCAGCTGAGTTTAGCCTAGATCATCCAACATTCAGGCAACCTACAGACCTCTGAGTAAACTAAATGCTTATCATTGTATGGCCCCAACATTTTTTTACTTTATTTATAGCTAAAGCTAACTAATACAGTCACCTCTCAATGAGGCCTTCCATAACTCCAAAATTAAGCATTTTACTCCCCCAACCAACTTTTTCAAAACTCTTTTTAGATTATGAATTTTAACTTCATTTTAAAGTCCTCACAATCCAATAATTACAGAGAACATCCAAATGAATTCCAAAATAAAACAGCACCCCATCACTATCTCCTTTCATTTTTTCCTCTTAATATTTATCAAAACTTGACACTTGACAAATTTTGTGTATTTTAATGACTGTGCTGCATATACCAGAAAATAAGTGACATGAGAGTAGGGACCCATTCAATAAATATTTGTTGAATTAATTAAAACAGAAATGTTATAACTTTAAACTTCACCCAAAAAGTTTGTTATAATCTTTGATAATATTGATTAAATGGGAACTTATTTATAAAGAGACTAGTAATTTAAATTATATCATAATTTAATTGCAAATTGTTTACAATTGTATATCCTTATATATCAGGTATGAGATTGTAAACATATTTCTCTTAAGAAATTAAAGATGTATACATTTTAATTCTATGATAGATGGAATTAAATTTCTCATTGAAGCCTAGAATATAGATTTGAAAAAGTATTATAGAGCTACAACATTTAAAACAAATTGGGAAGATTTCTTCTTCTGGCCAAGATGGAGTAACAGGGACTAGATATATCCTCCTACCTGATTTAAAAAAAAAAGCGGGGGGATATGAAAAAATGTTTTTTTAAGACATTGATATCAGGCAATAAGTGATAGTTATTCTTGAAAGACTGGAAACAAATTAGGGGAACTCTATGATGGCCACAGCTTTCTGCCTTGACTGTGGTAAAAGGAAAGGGAACCCAGGCAGAGCCCAGTGGACTCCCTGTTAGGAAGACAGAGCAAATAGAGTCCAGGGAGACCAAGGTAGCTAGAATTCACAGGACAGATTATAGAAGAGGAGAAAGAACTGCACAGAAAGAGCTCTCTATGATCTGTAAATGGTTACCCTCCAGTGTTCAGCTATGTACTGATCAGCACATGTGTAAGAGGATGAAAACTGTCTTAGTTCATCAGGGCTTCTGTGACAAACACTACACACTGGTTATCTTAAACAATGGGAATTTATTATCTTAGTTTTGACAAATAGAAGTACAGCTATGCTTTCTCCGAAGTCTTTAGTATTCTAGTGTTGGCTTGATGGCAGTCAACCTCAGCATTTGTTACAAGGTGATCTGTCTCCTTCTGTCTCCACCTATGGCTTCTACTCCTCATGTTCAGTAAGTTGTCTCTCCCTGTGAAGATTTCCTGTCCTTACAAGGACTCCAGTCATAATGGATTAAGGCCCACCCTAATTCAATTTGGCCTCATCTAAATAAGATCTTTGAAGATCCCATTTACAAATGAGTTCATACCCACAGAGCCAGGGATTAGGACTTGAACATGTTTTGTGGGGTACATGATTCAATCCCCAACACTATCTAAGGCCAGGGGAAAAAAACATCTCAAACAATTAGAGGTAACAGTGCCTGGTATTCTTCACACAGGGCTGATACTAGTGCCTGTTCCCACAAGCCAGAATGGGAATACTCATGATTTATGAAGTATTGGGTAGACTACACAAAAAATTCTTGCCTCAGTAGTGTGGAATATTAACCCTAAACTGCATTGCTCTGGTCCTGCCTTTAAAAATCTTAAAAGCAAGACCTAAAATGAAGTAGTTTAACTGCATCCCAGAACAAAACTCAGAATAATTATAGTAACACAGAAATATCCAGCATCCAACCCAGTAAAATTGCAATTATGGGATCCAATCAAAGATTATCAGACGTGCAAAGAAGCAGGAAAACATGACCCCTAATGAGGAGGAGAATCAAACAATTGAAACTGACCAAGAACTGACAAAGATGTTAGAATTTTCAGACAAGGACATTAATATGGCTATTATAACTATATTTCAAATGTTCTAAAAGGAAGTAGACACAGAAAAGATAAGAAGACCTAAAACAAACTTCGGGAGATATGAACAATGTATGAGTTGAAAAATAAACTGTGTAGTAATAATGATATTTAGACATGGCAGAAGAAAAGATCAGTGAATTTGAATATATAGCAATAAAAACTATCCAAAATGAAACACACTAGGAAAAATAATCAAAAAATAAAATAGCATCAGTGAGTTTTGTGATACCTACAAGTGACTTAATATACATATCTGTGGTCTCTGTTGGAGAGAGGGAATAAAAATTATTTGAAGAAATAATGATTAAAATTTCTCCAATTTGATGGAACCTATAAACTCACAGATATAAGAATCTCAACAAACTCAAAGCACAAGAATCATGACAAAAACGACAATCAAAATGCTCAAAACCAGTGAAAATCTTGAAAGCAGTCATGGAAAAATAGATATGTTACATCCAGAGGAACAAAGATAAAGTCAACAATAGATTTCTCATCAGGAGCAAAGCAAGTAAAAAGTAGAGCAACATTCTAAAAGTAATGAAAGAAAAAAATGTCAACCTAGCATTCTATATCCAGAGAAAATATCTTTCAAAAACAAAAGTGAGATAAAGACTTTTACAGACATTCAAAAGCTATAAGTGTTCGTCATGGGCAGAACACAAGAAATGTTAAAGAGGATCTTTTAGCCAAAGGGAAAATGATACTAGATGGAAATGTGGAACCACACAAAATAATGAAGAACACTGAAAATGGTAATTATTAATAAATAAACAAGATTTTTTCCTCATTACGTATCTCTCTTTTAAAAACAATTGGGTTTTTTAAAAATCAGGTGTTGGTAAACTATTTAAAAGGCTCAGATAGTAAATATTTTGACCCTTGCATTCCATATAGTCAACCCTGCCTCTATAGAGCAAAAACAACCATAGACAATACATAAATGTATGGGTGTGGCTGTGTTCCAATAAAACTTTATTTACAGAATCATATGGTGGGCCATACTTGGACTGTAGGTTGTAGGTTATTGATCCTTGGTTTAAACAAAAATGAGAACAATGTGTTGTGGAGTTTATAACACATGTAAAATGAAAAAGTAAAGCAAGTATATCACAAATGTTGGGAAGTGATAAATGGAAATAGATTATTGTAAAATTCTTATCTTTATACCCAAAGCAGTATAATATTTGATGGAAGTAAATTTTGATAAGTTAAAAAGGTATACTACAAACACCAAAGCAATAAATAAAATAATAAGAGTTATAATTAATTGGCCAAAAAAGAAGATAAATGAAATAATATAAAAATTTTAATTAATCAAAAAGAAAGAAGAAAAAAGGAATTAGGAAACAAAGAATAATGGCACAATTAGAAGGCAAATAGCAATATGATAAGATTTAAACCTTATCATACTACCAATAACATTACATGTAAATAGTCTAAGCATCACAATTAAAAAGCACAGATTGTCAGATTGGATAAAAAAACACAACCCAACTGTATGCTTCCTTTAAGAAATGTACTTTAAATGTAAGACAAATAAACAGGTTTAGAGCAAATGATGCTAACAGTAATAAAAAGAAATCTATAGTTAGGTTAATATTAGACAAAGAAGACTTCAGAGCAAAGAATATTAAAGAAAGTCATTTCATAATGATAAAGGGGTCAATTAAGAAGACATAACAAATTTTGGGAGTGAAGCATATGTTTGTTATTTTGATGTGGTGATTGATGGTTTCATTTGTCATATCTTACTGAATTTTAGTTCCAGGAGAGAGGAGTGCTGCTATTGCAAATACCAAAAAGGTGGAATTGGGTAATGAGTAGAGCCTGGAAGAATTGTGTGCTGTTTCATAGAAAAGACTTAGATTGCTTTGAAGAGACTGTTCATAGAAATATGGACATTAAAAGTACTTCTGTTGAGGCCTTAGATGGAAATCATGAATGTGTCATTGAAAACTGAAAGAAAGATGATCCTTGTTTCAAGAGGCAGAGAACTTGCAAAATTGAGTTCTGATGTTGGATGTAAGGAAGAGTTTGAATGATAAAGTTGGACATTTAGCTGAGATTTTGAAGCTAAATGTGGAAAGTGCTGCCTGGTTTCTCTTTGCAGCTTATTAATAAAATGTGAGAGGAAAGGAGTATGCTGAGAACTGAACTCCTGGACACACAAAAAAACAGAAGTTGATAGTCTGGAAAATTCTGAATTTCCAGAAAATGAGTCCCCAGAGAACAGTGCTCCCTGTGAGGGTTTGACTAAATATGGATCCAGTCAGCCATTTCAGTGCAAGTCAGGATTGGAGGTGCAGTTATCCAGGAAGGATCTGTGTAAAGACAAACTTTTTGCAATATCTATATGAACAGAACCACTGCCAGCCTTGACTAAAAGGGACAGAAAAGGGATAGATTGAAGGAAAAATCACTTTGAGGGCAGGACCATGGAGGCTGAGGTCTGGACTCAAGACATCTTCTTGGGCCAAGATGAGTATGTCCCGGCACTTGGAGAGGGTGGGCCTTCCATCCCATTGTTGCTGGATTCCCTCTAGGTTCTTGGTATGTAACACAAAAAAATTTAAGAACATGCCAGTTTAGTTAGGCCAGTAATTTATTAAAGAAATGGGAGAAGAGAAGAGAAATGGGACAAAATAACAGATTTCGGGTTCCTAGGTATACTTGTGTGCTGGTCCAGGCAGAGAAGGGGAAAAGGGTTGATTTAACTTCTGCGCTTGCTTTTTAAACGATTAATTATTCCTCCCACTTGCTAATGTTCGGGGGAAGGGTCCCAGTTGTTTGTTGTTTTGATTGATGACCCCACCTGTCGATTACCCTGGGGGTGAGGGTCCAATGATAAGGCCCCTTGAGAATATCTGGGGCTTTTCCTGAATCCCCAGACATCAAGGAAAATTTTCGTTGGTTCTTCCAGCAACTTTTTGGCAGGGTCTTTCTCTCAGAGCATTTCCAGGTGGAATTCCATGGCCACATGTTTCACGGCCATCTTTCTCTGCCAGGTCCCAGATTCGTCTTTTCATTCCCTAAATTAGCCTGCTTCACTATTTTTCAGCAAGAGTGATGCTGCCCCAGTGTTCAGAAAGGGTGGAACATATTCCCAGGGGATTGTGGAAAGTCTAGCCATTACCCCAGTGTTCTCAGATGGAGCCCTTCACCCCAGTATTCGGTGAAAGCACGGCTGCTGCGCAACCACTTGGAAAAGGGTGGGGCTGCCACTCCATTCAGGCCCAGAGGACAAAACATCTTTCCATACATGATTCTAGACCTTAAAATCTAGTGGAGTATTCCCTGCAGGGTTTCAGAATTGTTTGGGACCCGTCCCCCTGTTCTACTTCCAATTTATCCCAATAGGAAAGGAATTTTATCTTATGACTGTCCCTCCATTGTATATTGGAATCATATAACTTGTTCTCTAGGTTTTACAGGTCCAAAAATGAAGGCATTTGTGTCCCAGGACAGACCACACCTATCAGCGATTTTGATGAGACTTTGTACTTAGTATTGTTACTTAAATGACTTTAGGCTTTTGGGATACTGTGATGGAATGAATGTGTTTTGCATGCAGAAAGAATGTCTCTTTGGGATCCAGAGGGTGGAGTGTGGCAGTTTGAAGCTGTATGTACCCCCAGAAAAATATGTTCTTAAATCTAATCCATTCCCGTGGGTGTGAACCCTTTGTAAGTAGAATCTTATGTAGCTGTTTGGCAATTTGATGTAATTATGAGTTCCAAAAATCTATATTAGATTATGCTTGTAAACTGGTATGCTAATCTGGGCATGATTAAGTTATGATTAGGGCGTTGACTGGGCCATGTCAGTAGGGCATCGAGCCCCACCCCTTGGTGGGTGGGGGAATCGAATATAAAAGGCAAGGCAAAGGACAGAGGGAGCAGTTTTTTGAGTTGTGGCTTTTGATGTTGGAGTTTTGATGTTGGATAGAAGGCCCCATTAGAAGAGAAGTGAGCTGTTTGCCTGATAGTCTACAGCTGACCTTGTGGAGGAAACAGAGGAGCTAAGCCCAGAGAGAAACGCAGCCCCAGGAATAGAGGAACCCAACAAGCCTGAACCCTGGCAAACATCGGCAGCTGTCTTGCTCCAACACGTGGCAATGGACTTTGGTGAGGGAAGAAAGGTATGCTTTATGGCCTGGTAATTGTGGACTTCTACCCCAAATAAATACCCTTTATAAAGACCAACCCATTTCTGGAATTTCTCATTAGCACCCCTTTGGCTGACTAATACAAGGTGTGACCCACCTCATTCTGGATAGGTCTTAATCCTCTCACTGGAGTCCTTCATAAATGGAATGAATACAGAGAGAAAGCAAGCCATGTTAGCAAGAAGCTGAAAGCAGTGAAACCCGAAGGAAAAGGGAGAGACCAACGGATGCCACCTTGTGCCTTGCCATGAGACAGAGGAGCCTAGGATTGCCAGCAGCCAGTCTTTGGGAAAGCATCGCCTTGATGATGCCTTGATTTGGACATTTTCTCAACCTCAAAACTGTAAAAGAATAAATTCCCATTGCTTAAACTAAACCGTTTCATAGTGTTGCTTTAAGCAGCCCAGGAAACTAAAATAGCACACTTTAAATATGTACAGTTTGTTGTCTTATGTGTGAATTTTGAAAACACAATCTGATACAAGAATAAATAGATTATTAGCATAAAATCGAAACCATACCAACAGATACTAATATATATTTAAGGACTTGGAATATGATAAAGGCTACAATTCAAATCAGTAGGGCTATAAAGAATTAATCTATTATCAAAGCTGGGATCACTGATTCCTTATTTTGGGGAAAAAAGACAAAAAGCCCTACTCACAGCATACACTAAAATAAACTCTAGGTATATTTTAGAAATTTAAATGTAAAAAATAAAATTATAAAACTACTAGAGATAAATATGGGTTAATAGATACCTGATCCCGGTGATCAAGGAAGAAGCTAAGCAAAATAAAAAGTAAAGAAAGAAGGAAAAGATAAAGATAGATTTGATCACATAAAGTAATAAAAAATCAAATGAAATAAAATTAAAAGGTAAATAACTGGGAAAATAGGTTAACACCCTTAACCTATAAGGAATTCTTATAAATCATTAAAATTAGAAATAGGATAAAGACATAAATTGATAATCCACAATAGCAGAAGCAAAAAGGAAAAAAAAGCTCAGCTTGATAAATAATTTTAAAAAGAAAAATACAATAAATATAATATGAAATACTGATTTCCCCTTATCCAAATGTGTAAAATTTAAACAAATAAAAGATACTTCTTAGTATTGTCAAGGGCTTGGTGAAGCAGACATTAGTTGGAGTATAAATTGGTATGGCCTTTCAGAAGGAAAAGTTGGCAATATTTACCAACATCCTTAAATATTTACTAATTTTTCCAGCACACTTAGAGAAATTAATCTTACAAAATAATCAGAAATTGGCTTGAAGATTTATATACATAAGGGTTTACTTGAGCATTAGTTATGTGAAGAAAAATGGAAAAAATTATAAATGACAAATTAATGAGAAATGCTTAAATAATTTAGTTTCATAAGATGAAATAACTTGTAGTCATATGTTTCAAGACTATTTAATTACATAGGAAAATGTTCACACTAAAAGGTTAAATGATGTGAATATTCTTGCTGTCCTGATTTTGTGATAGTCAGGGTAGGCTAAACATTCGCTGTATTAGAAACCATGCATGTGTCCCCAGATCTAGTTTTTCTCCCTAGGTCTGGTTTTTAGAATGCTGGTGATAAACCAAGTCTGATTTATTATATGACCATCCTGTATGGGAAATGACTGTAACTCTAGGTATCTTTGGTCAACCTTAAGAGATATAGGAGGGGGGCAGATGTAGCTCAAATGGTTGGGCATCTGTCTCCCATATGGAGGGACTTTGATTCAATCCCCGGGACCTCCCAGTAAAAAATTTAAAAAAAGAAAAATATAGAAGGCACACGGGCTGCCAGGCCCTGTGTGTGGGTGCACTGTCAGGCCCCGCGATCGGGTGAGCCCCCCAGGTCCCACAAGTGGTTAAGCCTCCCAGGCCCCATGCGTGCATGCGCCATCAGGCCCTGCCGAGCCACACAGCAAGATGATGACATAACAGAAGAGTGACACAAGGGAGAGCCAAGACAAGACAAGCCAAAAACCAAGGAACTAAGGTGGTGCAGGCAGTAGGAAGCCTCTCCCACATTGGAGGTTCCGAGGATCGAATCCCGATGAAGACAGGAAGAGAAGGATGAGAAGAAAGGGCAGGAAACAGACACAGAGAATTGCCCAGCAAATGGACACAAAAACAGCAAAAACAGGGGTGGGGGGTGGGGGGTGTAAAAATGGATAAAAGTAAATAAATAAAAAAAATAATAATAACAGAGTGGTTTGGGGGGAAAATACTGCAAATGTAAAGTATGGACTATAGTTAGTACTGTAGTAATATTTTGGTGATATTTTTTCATTATTTCTAACAAATGTTTCACAACAATGTAAGGTATTGGTGGTGCGATGATGTATGGGAGTCCTGTATGATGTTATGCATGTTTGTTTTATAAGTTCACAACTTTCACTATCACTCACTATCACTTGTTTATGTATGTTCATGTATGAATAATATACTTCAATAAATTTAAATAAATAAAGGTTAAATGAAAATAGCCTACAAAACAGTTCATAAAGTATGATCCAAATTTTGTAAATATACAGTCTATGACAAAACACTTAAAAACAGAGGTTTTTTTGTAGATGGTGAGAATAAGATGGGTTTGTACTTTTTCTTGACATTATTTCACATTTTGCAAGTTTTCTATAATAATATCCATTTTTTATTACAAAAAGCAACTGTTTAAGTTTCCCAGCTGCTAAAACAAATACCATATAATGAGTTGGCTTAAATAACAGGAATTCATGGTTTTGAGACTAGC
>JAQZBX010090070.1:0-12559 GCA_029593785.1 Cabassous unicinctus
AAAGGTTTAACTGCACTTAATGTTTTTTCTGTTTTCAAGACAAATGAAATGATTTTCCAGGAATGAGTTTTCATATTTTGTTACTAACTTGGTATCTCCTTTTTTCTTTAGAACTGTTCTCATGCTGGCTTGTGAGATTGGCAGCTCTAACATTGTGGAAGCCTTAATTAGAAAGAGTGCAGACTTAAACCTTGTAGATTCTCTTGGACACAATGCCTTACATTATTCCAAACTCTCAGAAAATGCAGGAATTCAAAGCCTTCTGTTATCAAAAATCTCTCAGGATGCTGGTATGTGAAAGAAAATAGCCAGTGTTATTTTAAATTTATCCACTCAATTTTCCCAAAAGGATAAAGGAATTTGTGCAATACGATATATTTTATTATTCTTTTAAGAGAGCTTGAAGAAAAATGAAGTGTTAAATATTATGTTTGTCTCTACCCAGCCAAAGTGGATATGAGTCTCATTATGGTTCTTATAGTTCTTTTTTTTTTTCCACCCTTTTCTCGACAGATTTAAAGACACCAACAAAACCAAAGCAGGTATTTATCTTTGGAGGAGGAGTGTTTATTTTCCCCCTTCTTCTTTGGTTGTGGGAACTTGAAAATGTTCAAATTAAACTACTCTATGGTCCACTGGAAAAGTGATACATACTATATTGAAAAAGGGAATGAAATATCTTTGGAAGAAATAGTTCATTTTTATAAGGTGGTAAATGTTTTCTTGACGATTTGCCCTATTTTAAAAGCATTTAACTTTAAATGTGCACTTATATATTATTCTTTTTTCCAAAATGTACTAATACTTCCTATTGGTGTGTAACGTTTAATACTTGCATTATCATGTGGTCTACAGACCTACAGCCATGGAAATGTTAGTTAATGAAAATAAGAGATTTAGCTTTTCCTATTATTTTAAATGTGGCTTTTCTACAATATCATCTAATGTTGCAGAGTTGAAATTGTTGGAGAAATTTACCTGTTATTTTGGAGTTGTTTCTAAAAACATTTTGTCACTATCTGTTTACTTTATTAATAAGGAACCATATATTTGGTTGCTATGTTTATATATCAAGTACTTGAAGAAATCATAAACAGCATCTACTCCATACTGAATTTATTAAATGCTAACTGCATTACTTATTTATCCATAACCTTCAGAGATCATGATCTCTCCCTCCCCCCAACCCCTACCACCCATATTTACATTCTTTAAGAAAAGGAAGCAATGCAGAGGTGAGGGATATACCACTGCTTTGCATTAAGCTTGACTGTGAATGTATTCTAGGTTCTAAATTGTGGTAGATGACTCCCTATCCTCTACTTTCCCAGTTCTCCATCACCAACTTAATCTGGTTTTGTCTTGTGGTTTCATTTTCCTGCTATTAAAGCATGAGCTGCTGGAAGAAAACTTGGAGCATGCATATTACTTATTTTTTTATGTTGGTAGCAGATTTCATGTCTTGATAAAATAAGAAATGCATGAACTGTTAAGGATTTTCTCATTTGTTTGATGAAACTACTTGCTTAGACTTTACTAACCTGACTAACCCACCTTCATTCTTTGGACTGTGATAACTTTCAGCATGATCAAGCCTCTAAAATAAGCTCAGAAAGAAGTGGAACTCCAAAAAAACGCAAAGCTCCACCACCTCCTATCAGTCCTACCCAGGTAAAAACAAAATCAAATCAACACTCAACAAATATACAACAACAAAGCCATAATTTTGTCATTTTGTGTTTAGGCGAAAAAGGAATGTTTTGAAACTTACCCTTAAATGCACATATAAAATTTTCTTTGGTGCTTTTCAATCACAAATTGTGGCATGAAGGATTTTGGTTATTAGTATGAAAATTATGTACATTCTTATTTATTTCGAAGCTAAAGAATGAACAGTATCTTAAAAAAAAAAAAAGCCTCAAGGAAATTTCTCAAAAACTTTATAAAAACATTTTCCTTAAGATAATAAACTCATTCCAATTTTAGTGCCTCACATTAACAGTTCTAGTGAGTGACAGAGGGATGGGTAACTAGTAAGGCAGTTAAAAATGATTTTATTTAGTTTCTGAAAACATTTCTAAAATATAATTGCCTTTCTAATTACATTTAAGGTTGACTAATATTAAAATTCATTTTCATTTCTCAGACCACAGTGGCTACTGCATGGAAAGGAAGCTTAGAAATCTACAACATAACAAATAAAAACAGGCTGGGGTTTGTTAATTTAAAAGACAGGCTATAAAGAGAATAATCTATTCTCAAATAGTAGAGAGAGGAATATCTCATCTAATAAGTAATTTTAAATACATTTTAGTGTATTAGTAATATGCTTAACCTGCAATAGAAGTTTTATAGATTTTAAAAGGTTATCTTACTTAATACTGAAGTAAAGTTACTTAGTTATACTCTACCAAATGGGTTTGAAGTAGCTGGATTACACTGAAAAAAAAAAAAAAAAGATACACCTGAATTAATTGAAGCTAAAGATAATTACTGTTGGATCTATTTACGTTGGTTAAATAGTTTGATTCTTTGGTACTGGAGAACAAAAGACTTTGAAGAAGCATTCTTTATTGGTGATTTCATTTTGTTTTTTTAGTTGAGTGATGTTTCTTCCCCAAGATCAATAACTTCAACACCACTTTCGGGAAAGGAGTCAGTATTTTTTACTGATCATCCCTTCAAGGTATTTCATTTCTATGTTCAATTTTGTTATTGAATTTTAACATATGTGATAGACTTGAATTTTTAAGTTATACAACACTGGACAAAACAGAATATATTCTTGGGTCATTGGTTTACCACTTTTTCACCATGACAGACTCTGTGATTATTTTTTTTTCTGGAATAGACCCCAGAAGAAAAGCATAGAGTGAACAAATTACATTTATTAACTAAAAATTTTTTTCACTCCTTAAAAAAAAGAGACAAAGATAAGAACTTACCTGATAACCAGTGTTACCATATCGAATTGTTATAATACCAAGCAAAAGGAAAGAAACTTTTTACTATTCTCCAATATCTTACTGAGATGTATATATTATTTATTTTTTTCCAGTTTAAGAGCAGTGTATTATTTTTTTCTTTTGTTATTTTTTTTAAATAGAGAAGTTCTGAGTTTACAAAATAATCATGCATAATGTGCAGAATTTCCATACATCACCCCTCTACCAACACCTTACATTGTTGTGGAATATTTGTTACAGATTATGAAAACACATGATCAGACTATTACTACTAACTATGGTCCATAGTATATATACTATACCTGTTTACCTAACAGTCACTAGGAAATTGTACTTAGAAGGAAAGTAAAATTTATAATTGTTAAAATGAAATGTTCCAAATGTTTAATAACTTCCCCCCATCTAAGAATTGCTAAAGCTATCTAACTTCTGATCTTGATACCCACAGATCTGAAAAAGAATCTGTCAACCTATCATTTCCCTCACTTCAACTAGACTTTATTAATATACTCTTTAAGATGGATACACAAGAGAAGGCAAGAAAGTTATGCTGTTACAATTAATATCCTAATATCTTGTAATATGGCTATGGCTCAAAGGAAATAATGCATTCCAGAGAATAGTATTACATTTTCAGTATGAAAGAATTTCATTTCTAAGACAAAATAAGATAAAAAGTGAAACCCATTTAGAATAGTTAAATTTAAAAAGTATTGTTGAGAACGTAGAGGAACTAGAACTCTCACACCCTGCTGGTGGAAATGTAAAATGGTACAACGCTGGAAGAATATTTGGCAGTTTATCTGAAAGTTAAACATATACCTACCATTATGATCCAGCCATTCCTCTCATAGGTGTTTACCCAAGAGAAATGAAAATCTATGACCCCACAAAGTCTTGTATGCAAATGTTCATAGCAGCTTTATTTGGAAATAGCCCATATGTCCATTAACAAGCAAGTGGATAAACAAAATGAAATGTATGCATATAATGGACTCCTACTCAGCAATTGAAAGGAAAAAAACGCTGTATAAGCAGCATTATAGATGAAATTGAAAGTCATCATGCTGAGTGAAAGAAGCCAGACACAAAAGAATTCACATCACATGATATTCCATGTATAGGAATTCTAGAAAATGCAAAAAGAGCAGTGGTTGCCTGGGCATGGGGAGAGTAGGACTGGCTGTGATGAAGAAGGAAACTTTTAGGGGTGAAGGAAATATTCTGTATCTTGAATGTGGTGGTGTTTTCACGAATGTGCACATCTGTCAGTCCTCCTGGAATTGTAAACTTTAAATGAATGCAGTTTATTTTACCTCAGTGTTGTTGAAAAAAGAAAAATAAATGTGTTTTTTTTTTTTTCAAGTGAAAGGGCAGTTTTTGTAAAGATAAGCACTTTATTACCAGTACTTGAGCCTTTACAAAAAGTTCCTTTACTGAAAAATTATACCTCTTATTGTCTGTAGCTCATCTAGATGAAACATATTCATTTCTGGCAAGCCACTGTATTTCATTTTGAAATGAGAGTCTTGCTTTGAGGTTACAAGAACTTTTGCAATATATTAGACAGATATTCTGGAACAAAGGATTAGAGGAAATCTTTAGGGGATCAATTGTCAATCCAAAACCATAAGAATTTTTACTCCCTTATAAAATTACCTTTATTTTCATTGATAGGTCTTTGCTACCTTTTTTTTTCAAAAGATTAATATGTTAATAGATAATTTATAAAAGGATAAAGCTAAAAAGTCCACTTTTAACATGTTTTAACCAATGTGTAAAGCAGATTAATGCTACTCCTATTGACTTCATTATGGAAGGACTATTTGCCCTCATAGTTTGGGGACATACACCAATAAATTAGCTGTTAGATGTCCTTATTGTAATTGTAAAAGATATTTGCTTAGCACTCACCAAATGAAATTTCTGAGACATATTTTGAGAATATACTCTCTAGAACCCCTCGTGTTTCAAGAATTATACCTTAGTAGATAATTATCACTTTTATTCACTTATATTTGAAAATATCATATTCTTAAGACTTTCTAGCCATTTTTCTGATAGGATATACCCAACTGTCTCAGTGTAAGCCCAGGGAGGAAGCTCTGCTGGACCCTTTTGTGCAGTCATGTTACATACAACACAGGAATATTCTTTTAAGTCATATTTGTGTTTCAGCAGGCTGAGATCAGTTCCATACGGGAAAACAAAGACAGGCTAAGTGACAGTACTACAGGTAAGACGAGGGAGCATCTGTTTTTTTCTTTCGGCCAGACTTCATTCCACATTCATTTAAAGAGAGCCAGGGCTGAGCAGGGGCACTATGCAGGGAGGTCAGGAGAACCAGCTTATCATCACAGAGCTGCTAATACCACATGGGGGGTCATTCACTATGCTTCAAGGGTCCTTAGCTGGGAATTTAAGGAATCTCTGAGCTTGGCTGTAAAAAAATACATCACTCTTTTCATTTAGCCCTAACCTAAATTTTAGCATTTCCTTCAATTATTATTAAAAGCAACAGACCCCAGTAGCATATCAGTGACATTGTCACCAAGGTAGTTCACAGATAATTTGATATCACCCTATTGTTATTTTGCAGATATCTTGAAATATGATTTACAGGATCACTATGAAAAATTACAGTAATTTATTTACCTGCTGCTAGATCTTGTTGTTCGGTGTGTTACAAAATAAGCCCTTAAATTACTATACCCTGTATAGTTTACTTTATGCATTTGAAACGTTGTTTTGAAATGAGATAGATGGGCTTCACCAGATGCCAACAGTTAAGAACCCCTGCTTGTATGTTAATACATTCATTTTACCTGTGGAATGAGAGGTTTGGACAAGATCAGTGTTTTCCCAACACAAACTACAAATCATGTCCATGAAAGTAATCTATGTGTCATGCGGAAGCACCGTCAACCTGTCATTTCCTTCACTTCAACTAAACTTTATTAGTAAACTTTTTAAGATGGATGCCTATGCAAGGCAAGGATGTTAAGCTGTTACAGTTAATGTCCTAATATCTTCTAATATGACTGTGGTGCGTTCCAAAGAATAATATCACAAATTATGATTTTCAAAAGTAGAGTATAAAAGACTTTCATTTCTAAAACAAAATGGGATTAAAAGTGACATCTATTTAGAAGGGCTAAAAAACAGGTACTTTTTAAAAATACCAACTGTGGGTAAGAATGTGGAGCAACTAGAACTCCCATACCCTTCTGGCAGGAATGTAAAATGGTACAACTACTTTGGAAAACAGTTTGGCAGTTTTTAGATGTTCTGCATATACCTACCATGGGAAACAGCAGTTGCACTCCTAGGTGTTTACCCAAGAGAAATGAAAACACATGTCCAAACAAAATCTTATACACCAACATCCGTCAACACGTGACTGGATAAACAAAATGAGATAAGACCATATAATAGAATACTACTCAGCAATAAAAAGGAATGGACAACTATACGTACAACAACATGGATGATTCTCAAAATCATGCTGAGTGAATGAAGCCAGATAAAAAAAGAGTTCATCCTGTATGAAATTGCACTTATAGGAATTCTAGAGAATGCAAAAAGGAGAGTAGTGGTAGAATGGGAATGGGGTGGATGGGGATTGGCTGTGGTGAGGGAAAAGTAAACATTTAGGGGTGAAGGAAATACTCTGTCTTGATTTTAATGGTTGCTTCATGGGTGTCAAACCTGTCAAACCTACTCAGTTATAAACTTTTAGTGGCTGCAATTTATTGTACATAAATATATCCACTCTGGCATCCCCAATTCCCTGAGACTTTTTAATCCCTTCCTCTACTGCCTGCCATGGCAATCTGAGAATTTCAGTTGTTGCTCAGTGTATTAGTCAGACTGAGTACTAATGAAATCATACACAGTCATGTTGGCTTCACCAAGACAGAGTTTAATGCACTGTATCCTTCAAGTGTCCATCCTAAGAGTTTAACTTCTTAAGAATATCATACAGTACTTTCAGAATTAAGTTAAAATGAACATCAGTGTTTGTCTTTGGACCAGCATTTGGAAAATCCAAGACTAGATAATATCTAAAGTCCTCCTTTTCCTCTAGCATCTCTGTCCTTAGTCTCTTAGCATTTCATATGTGTTTAGAGCCTTTCATTTGCAGGATTTAGAAAATTAAACTTTCTAATTCCTAGCAGTGATCAATGTTAATATAACTTCATAAGTGTTACATTGGATACATTTTAAACAGACCATTGTATTTTAGAAGTGCTTTCTGTTTAGAATTTCAGTCACCCTCCCAATACCCTGGTTTCTTCGAAACTCACTAAGCTCTGTGTCACGGGGACTCACAATACTGTGCCTTAGGTATCAGCCATCAGAGGAGGACCTGATCAGAAGCAAGATTTTATATAAAGAAATGTCATTTTGCATCCTCCCAAATTACAATTAAAATTTTCATCTTTCCATTAAATGGCTGTGAGGAAACAAAAAAATGTACCAGTGAAACATTTAGATCAATGCTATTCATAGTGTGGTCTGTAAAACTATATTACCATTCTGTAATAAATAAAAGAATTTTGCACCACAGAGTCATCCAACTTTGTCACTAAACACATGGTTTTGTTCAGCTGGCTTTTTTTTTTCATAGGAAGGCATTCTGGACGAAGAAAGCAGTACATTGAATTACATTCAGGAATAAGTTCCTTATCCCGTTACAGTGAGCATTTTGAGGAGCACTGCTCTAGATGCTGCTTCAGTTTGATAATCAGTTTATGTCAAAAGGTTGTAGTTCATCAACTAATTCCCGTGGGATTCAGAGAAGAGAAGACCATTTCAAGTTGGGGTGGGAAGCAAATGCCTTGAGGAGGAGGCAAGTTTGACATGTGTCTTGAAGGATGCAAATGAGTTATCTAAGCAGAGAGATGCTAGAGGGCTACTCCTGTGAATAAAGAGTATAAGATTCAGCATTGCTTTGGGCATATAGAGGGTATGATGGAAGCCATGAATTTGAAGAAAATGGACATCTATAGATGAGGCAATAAGTCATAAAGCTTTCAAAAGGGTAGATTGGGGCCAGAGATCCTAGAGGCAGGCCTTCAGCCTGATAAATGAGTTTGGAGGTGATTTTTGGAGGGAGAACAATTCAAACATTTGAACCAATGGAGAAACCCAGTCAAAGCGTGTTTTAGGATCATTAGTCTGACAGAGTTGTGCAGGCTACATTTTACTGGGGAAAGGAGAGGGGCAAGATTTGTCCGGAAGCCATATTGCAGAGTTTCCATGTATGGTGATAAAGTCTGACCTCGAGTGATGGTGGCAGGGAGAAGAAATGAACCAGATGCCAGAGATGTTTCAAGAAAGGATTAACATAATGGGATTTATTGGACGTGGGGAGGAACCAAAATCAACCAAGGTTTCAACACTTAATCAGATGAATGGAAAATGTCTGACCAAATCCATCAGTTTTCAGAATCAACTAATATGCATCCATATATCTAGTCTCACCCAGTAAGGAAACCCCAGTTTCTGAAATTTGCTGTTCATTTATCCCGCTTGCGAGGGGGTAGCATAGTCAAAACTAGGAATAACTGGATCGGGGTAGTTGAGCTTGTTGGATGTTAGAGAAATAACACTTTAATTTTTTTTATATTGTTTTAAATTGCCTTTCTCTATTTCCAGGTGCTGATAGCTTATTGGATGTAAGTTCTGAAGCTGACCAACAAGATCTTCTTGTCCTGTTGCAAGCAAAAGTTGCTACTCTTACCTTACACAATAAGGAGTTACAAGATAAATTACAGGTAGGTACATAGATTGCTACCACAGCCGATTCTGTAGGATCAAGCTATTGGGGTTTTCACCCTTCATCACATATATTTTGTTTTAAACATCGACAGCAGTTTCTGCTGCTTTTAATGTAGTTAGCCTTAAGCATCTGATAGTTTCAAATCACCTGTTTCTTGAGAGTGTTATTCAATAACTCTATTTCTGCAAATTGTAAAATTGGGAGACTATGTATAACTTTATATATATAAAATATTAACCATTCTTTTAGTAAAGTGATCATTTAGCAGATTTAAGAACTTGATAGGAAATAACTACTAAGCCCATTGTCCAGCTTAGAAACTAGAATGATATGAGAAACAAAGGAAAAAATACTTTGAAGATTCCCCTGAGTCACAGGTTTTACAGCCAAAAATAATGTCAGTGTTTTTAAAGTGGCATAAATAATCTATTCTAATACAAGTACAGAACCTGCTTCGTGTCATTAATCTGACTTTCCCATCCCAGACCATATGATTTTCATGGGACAAGACGTACACCTACAAAATGCTCATGCCGCTCTCCCATAACTAAGTTTCAGATTTGTTCCTCCCATCCCAGTTGCTTGCTTACCTAACCACACCGTGGGAGCCATTTAATTCTCGTTTTGTTTTTACCTCCAGGCTAAAGCCCCCAAGGAGGCAGAAGCAGACCTAAGCTTTGACTCTTACCATTCCACCCAAACTGACTTGACCCCATCCCTGGACAAACTCAGCGAAACCTCTCCCCCAGATGTCAAACCATCTCCATCTTTGTTAACACATTCCTTGGGTAAATCCTCTGTTGACAGCGATGTCAGAATTCAGCAACTACAGGAGATTTTGCACGACCTGCAGAAGAGACTGGAGAGCTCTGAAGCAGAAAGGAAACAGCTGCAGGCCGAGCTCCAGTCCAGAGGGACAGAACTAGTGTGTTTAAACAATGCAGAGATCTCAGAGAACGGCTCCGACCTCAGCCAGAAACTTAAAGAAACACAGAGCAAGTACGAGGAGGCCATGAAGGAGGTGCTTAGTGTGCAGAAGCAGATGAAACTGGGCCTGGTCTCGCCTGAGACCGTGGGTAATGAGTCCCATCTCCACAAGTTGAGGATCACTGAAGAGGAAATAGAGGTGCTAAAGCAGGATCTCCAGAACGCATTAGAGGAAAGTGAAAGAAATAAAGAGAAAGTGAGAGAGTTAGAGGAAAAACTTGAAGAGAGGGAGAAGGGTGTGGTGATTAATCCACCCGTGGAAGAGTACGAGGAAATGAAAAGTTCATATTGCTCGGTAATTGAGAATATGAATAAGGAGAAAGCATTTTTGTTTGAGAAATACCAAGAGGCCCAAGAAGAAATCATGAAATTAAAAGACACCTTAAAAAGTCAGGTAACACAAGAAGCCAGTGATGAAACCGGGGACATGAAAGAAGCCATGAACAGGATGATAGATGAACTCAACAAACAGGTGAGCGAGCTGTCTCAGCTGTACAAAGAAGCCCAGGCCGAGCTGGAGGACTACAGGAAGAGGAAATCTCTAGAGGACATAACGGCCGAATATATCCATAAAGTGGAGCATGAGAAACTGATGCAAGTGACAAACGTATCCAGGGCCAAAGCAGAAGAGGCACTGTCTGAAATGAAGTCTCAGTATTCGAAAGTGTTAAATGAGTTGACCCAACTCAAGCAACTTTTAGATGCACAGAAAGAGAACTCTGTCTCCATTACAGAACATTTGCAAGTCGTAACCAAACTGCGGACTACTGCAAAAGAAATGGAGGAAAAAATAAGCAATCTTAAAGAGCACCTGGCAAGCAAGGAAGGGGAAGTGGCCAAGCTGGAGAAACAGCTCTTAGAAGAGAAAGCTGCAGTGACTGATGCTATGGTACCCAAGTCTTCCTATGAAAAGCTCCAGTCTTCTCTAGAGAGCGAAGTGAGTGTGTTGGCATCGAAATTAAAGGATGCAGTAAAAGAGAAAGAGAAGGCCCATTCAGAGGTTGCCCAGATCAGAAGTGAGGTCTCACAAATAAAAAGGGAAAAAGAAAATATTCAGACTCTCTTGAAATCCAAAGAGCAAGAAGTAAATGCACTTCTGCAAAAATTCCAGCAAGCTCAGGAAGAACTTGCAGAAATGAAGAGATACTCTGAGAGCTCTTCCAGACTGGAGGAGGATAAAGATAAGAAGGTTGGTGGAATTCTATTTCTTTTGGGTTTCTAGCTAGTAAGCCCTAGCTAGGCCTTTCAACCTGTGCTATATTTAGCATTTGTAGCATTTCTTCACATCAGCCTGTCATGGAAGCTCAGATGCTCAGCACATGTCTCTCTCTGCTCATGTCTGTCATGCTATGTTAAAAGTATGTTGGGTAGTGGTTAAAAACAAAACACTGAGCTTCTACAACTTCCCTTTATACTCAAGCATTTTCACATATATCAATGTACATATAACACATATATGTATTTAGAAGATCATTTCTCAGAAGCTCTGCCAGTGTCAGGGATCGGACGTGAACCCACAAACTAAAAAGCACATTTGGCCCATCTACGACTTTAATCCTTTTTTTGAATCCAGAAGAGGTTCTTCCATCATATGGAAACCCAGATACTCTTAGACTTAATCCTGCTTCCCTAAGCTCCATGAGCTTTCCCCGCAAGTGCTTTCCCTGGTCCTCGTTCTCAAAGGCATATGGGACATGCCGGGAGGAATGTGGGTAGTGGGCAGTTAGAGACGGTGCTGAATGTGGCATAGAGAGAGGAAAGCAAAGGGGGGAGAGGGCGTTCAGGGTGGTTCTGCACCTGAATGTGCTGTGCACATTCCTAGCCGTGTCAGGTGTTGTGAATGGCATTCATCAGAGGCCTGGGTATCTTTCATCCTTTGTAATAAGCATTTCAAAAGAGCATCAAGCCTACGGGAGGTGGAGAGATATTCCCTTTAAAGCAAGATGTCTAGAGATGCTAGCGTTCCTTGTCAGCAATATTGGGCAAGACATAGCTGTCTCCAGTCAAATACAGAATGCCTTTTTCCGATAGGTTTGCTTCCTCAACAGCACTGCTTTTAAAAGGATGGAAGAAGGAAGTTGGTGTCACAGCTACCCTCATGTACCAGAACAAAATCTGTCGTTCAGGGCCTTTCTCTGTACATAATGGACTCTAAGTAGAGGGCTTTGTTGGTTTGCTAGATTCTATTATGTTTCATGTTATGGGTTTTCGTTTAAAAAAATAAAATCATTCCTAGAGTCACAGAGGCCATTAGAGATGACTCTGATGTTTAGAAACAGCTGAAACTTTACTTCTGCACATATGCTTTTGCGTATTGATCTTGTTTTCCTTTCTCACTAGATAAATGAGATGTCAAAGGAAGTTACCAAATTGAAGGAAGCCCTGAACAGCCTCTCACAGCTCTCCTACTCAGCAAGCTCGTCCAAGAGGCAGAGTCAGCAGCTGGAAGTGCTGCAGCAGCAGATCAAACAGCTACAGAACCAGCTGGCTGTGAGTGAGGCTTCTGCTGCCTGACATGGGAGGGGGCTCTGTATTACATACCAACGCAGCTGGTAGGGCAGGTTACAGTGAACAGAGGACTCTCCCCAGCCCAAAGGACTCTTGAACTTCCATGGGCAACCGACTACAGATGTGGTAAGGACAGAAGAGGGAACCAGTGGTGGAATTCCCTGTCATTATCTACAGTGAGGTGGGTAGAGATGTGTAGCTGGGAAGACAGGAATTGGCAGGATGGGGGAGAAGTCTCCTTATTCACCCATCCACTTACTTTCCACCTATTCTCCATTTCTGTAGGTGGCAAGAGCTTTTCCTTACGAGGGCC
>JAQZBX010090071.1:0-12558 GCA_029593785.1 Cabassous unicinctus
GATAATGAAGGGTAGAGCATCTTTCATTCTTGAAAATAAGCACCCACCCCTGGAGCACTATGTGCTCCAGTATTCTCTGACATCTTTGGGGAAAGCAAAAGCAAAGTTGGGAAACCAAAGCTCAGCAAGGTCAAGTGTTTTTGTCACAGCGACACAGTGAGACACAGTGAAACGAAACTGCCTTGGACCCATGAGCACATGGGTAGGTGCTGGGAAGCCTGGAAAGTAGAGATGGGGGACAGGAGGAGGATGGGCAAGGCAGAGGCAGGGCCTGGGCTTACCTGTGTCCTGGGAGAGGCTGGCACTGTAGCTGTCGCTCTCGGTGACAGTGACGCCATGCTGGGAGCCGACGGTGCGCCAGTCTGAGGTGAGGGTGCGGGCAGGGGTGGAGGCCTGGCACTTGGTCAGGGTCCACTGGCTTGAGTACCGGTTCCGGGTGCTGTGGGCTGACTTCACGTTCTTTCTGGACACTGGATCTGCGTAGACGGAAGCAAGAGCTAGCGCCCGCCATCGGAGGCACTCAGGCTTGGGCAGCTGGTACCTACCAGAAGGGGCAGCAGGAGGGAGGGGGTGGGCAGAAGCAGCCCCAGAGAATGCTGACCATGTTGCCTTTCCTGCCCCCACAGCTGGCCCCATAGGAGAAGGCAGGACAGTCGCAGTATGGAGGTATGGAGGTCCTCCCCACCATATGTCCCTTCAGCCTGGGCGGGAATGTGGCTCCTCTCCTACTGCCTCCTGACTGTCCATTCGTTCCCTACAGCTTGCTGAATTTTATCCTTTTGTCCAGAGTCACAGTGCTAGAGACAGAAGACCCTCGGAGAGCAAGAAGATCTCAATATCTCTAATGTCTTAGAATTTATAGGAAAGGAAACCAAGGCCCAGAGCAGTAAGCAATGCAACCAAAGTCCCAGCTAGTAAGTCAATGAATTGGGTCTGCAGTCAAGATCTCAGATTCCAACTCCAGTGCTCTTTGCATTATCCCCATGCTATTCTCCCTCTTTTTGCTATCACCTCTGCCCCACGCTGTGCCCAAGACACCTTGTGTGTGAGGAGGGCTGTCCCCCCTTGGGGAGAATGCATACTTGTGCCTGGCCTGATGTCAGACATGTCAATGAGGGGTCCCGAGCTCTGGATGAGGGCTGGGTGGTGCAAGGAGACGCCAGTGCAGAAGCTCTGAGGGTTGACAGCTTGGCTGAACTCAGCATCCGCCACGGGGATCGTGGCCTTGTCATCTCCTGGGGGAAGAAGGACAATCACGAGGAGCCCTTCCCTTTGGGCATCATCTTTACTTCTCACATTCCTCTGTCTTTGTCCAACATTGAGACCCAGCAAAGGCCAGGACAATTGTCCCCATTGGACAAAGGGAGAAACAGCCCTTGAGAGAAGCTGAGGTTGTTGAGTTGGTGATGGGGCTGCTGCAAGAGCCCTGGCCTGGAGAAGCATACCTAGGGCAGAGCAGGGAGCTCTTGGCACCCATCACTCACCCAGCTGCTTGATGCCCTCTTTGTCCTCGATGAGCAGCTGGACCCTGGGGATGTCAATGTGTAGCCGCGGGCCCTGGGGTGGCCCCTTCACGGGGGTATCAAAGCTTCTGTTGTTCTTGCTGCAGGGAGAAGGGCTGGAGGTGGGTGGCTCAGCAGCCATAAAGGATTAGACAAGGGGACTTTGCAGACAGTACTGGGACTACAGAGCGAGGCTGCTGTGTCCCCTACAGGAGGAAGTGGGAGGGGAGGAGAGAAGAAGCAGCTATGTGATACCCACCTTATCAGCATTTCTGCCAAACTCTTTGCATCTGCAAAACAGTAGAGAGAGAGGGGCTGGGTGAGAATGGAGTCTCAGCAGATGAGAATTGGACGAGGCATGGGGCACAAGATGGGCCAATTTCTTAAAATGGGGCCAGGGCTGGTCTCCTGTAAAGCAGAGGGAGAGATGTGAGGACCTCCAAAATAGCCCAGAACATGATGAGGTCTCACTGCTCCCAGTTCAGGATTTGGCTCAGGTCTGTTTCCCTTTCCTCACATTTTTATCTAATTGGGAGGTCCTTCCCAAAGGAGGAGCACAGTAAATGCTCTGTCTGCTTCCTGAATTGACTTTAATTAAACAAGTTACTATAGCAGGCTAGGAGCAGGTATCAGTGGAGGGAGGGCCTGTCCTCAGTTATCTGTTGGGGAGAGGGGAGAGGGAGGGTGAGGAAGGAATGGTTAATAGGCAGCCCAGATGGCTAGCCTCTCATGTCACCCAGGAGGCATCCCTTCCTCCTCCAGGGCATCTGTCCCCATGACATCCAGGGATGGAGTTGGGGTTTCTTGCTTTGCGTAGGAGGGGCCTTGAATAGGCCCAGGACTCAGGACAGGAATTGAGGAGAGAGGAGAAGCAAAGGGCCTGGTTAATCCATTTGAGCCCTGGTGACTAAGAATGATCTGTCAGAGTGAATCCTGATAGCTGCACGCATCTATTCAACCATTCAAGCATCCACTCACCTATCCATCCATCCATCCAACCATCCATCTGACCTTCCATGTGCATCTGACCCTCCATTCAACAATCTATCTAAACCTCCTTCCTTCTATACATCTTTCCATCCAACCATCCATTCAACCATCCAAATACTCACCCACTTATTCATTCATTCATCCATCCATCCATCCATCCATCCATCCAATTATCCATTCAACCATTCATTCATACATCCAACCACCAACCATCCAACTATCAACCATCCAACTATCTATTTACTTATCCAAATCCTGGACACCCACCCAAATCTTGAACACCAAGACAGCATTAATCATTCCCTCTTCTGTGCTACTATTGTGCCTTGGCCTCTCACATTTGACTATGAACTCTATAAGGACAAGGACCATCCCTTCTTCATTCATTTCTATATCCCTAATGCCTGGCAGTATCTAAGATGCAGCAGTGTATGTGCCAGACAATGTACTAGCCCACGGGAAAATGGAAGAAAAGAGACCCATTCACGCCAGACTATGGTAACAGGTGTTGGGGCAGGGGATGATATTCAAAATAATTAACACCTGACATGGCACAGACACCGTTCAATCAGAACTGAGCAGGGGCCTGGAGGCCATGTGCTGGGTCTACTCTTTAGTGGCTGAATCCTAGGAGTGCCCCAGGGATCCTGGGTGAGAGAACGAAGCATCTGGGGTGGAAGGGAGAAATATCTATTTACCAAGCAACATGGAACTGTTTAAATATTTTAACAACCAACATGGCTGTGTTGGTGTGTACCTCCAAATGCCAGCCCCGGTTGGGGCAGGCACAAAGTGCTGAGGGCATAGAGGCGGAAGCAGTGAACAAACAGCTAAGGAGGACTCAGAATGTGGAGTGGCAGCTTTCCCCACCAGGGGACACAGCCACTCTCTTCCAGATGATGGTGTGAGCCCCGGGGCTGCAGCGAGGGTCAGCACCCCATCCTCAGAGGCCCATAGGAAACCCCTCTACCTCGGAGCCGCTTCAGCCGCTTCTCCTTCCTCTTCTTGCGTATGACGAAGAGCAGTGCCACCCCCAGTGTGGCCAGGATGACTGGGCAGCCGATAGTGAACAGCTTCTTTACATCGTCCCCCTCACCTTGCGCGGACTTGATGGGCGGGATGGTGCCTGAATGGGGTGAGGACAGGAGTCAGATGTCCCTTCTGAGCCGGCGCTGTGCAGAGGGGCCATGGATGGGGGAGACCCTTGGTCTCACCCTCCCTTCCACCTGCTGGTGCAGAGCCCTGCCCTTCCTCTCTGCTCCCCCAAATTCCAGCCCCACAGCTACAGTTGTGCAGTTACAGCTGCATTTTGATATTAACTACTCTAGAATCATCCTGCAATCTCTCAGAGTTAGTTTCCTGCCTGTTGGAGTTCAGTGTTCGTTCCTACAGGGCAGACTGAGGGGCTTGGAATTCCACATCCAGGTGGGAGGGTGGGGAGAACCACAGCGGGGAGAAGTCAGGGGAGTGTGATCTGGGGTTCTGTTCCTGATGGGGACAAATGCCACTGAAAACCCTGCATTCCCTCCCTGCCCTCCCACCCTGGGGCAAGATCTGCCAACCTTGGGTGCCTGCCAGGAGGCAGTGATAAGTTCTCCTGTGGACACAGGCCTCTGCCAAGCCCTGACCCTTCCCGTTTCAGAACCTGACTTCGCCTTAAGGAGGATTCCTTGTTTGAGCTCATCCCCTTCTGATACTTCTTTTATCCTATTTCCTTAACAGGAAGGTAGACTTAGTTTAGCTTGTGACGATGGGCCCCATTGAATTTTTTAGACTTCTATGTGCCTTTACTGTGTGTGTGTGTGTGTGTGTGTGTGTGTGAGATGTCCCTATGTGGCAGACACCAGTTAGTGCTCACCAAATATGTATGTGTTCCTCTACATTTCCCAGACTTCCTTGCAGCTAGATTAGAACCATGTGACCAGATCTGTGAATACAAGGGACAAGTGTCACTTCTTGGTCAAGGCAGTTGAGAGCTGCTATGCCTTTATGCTCTTGCTCCCGTTTTGATGTACTTGGAGGCTATGTGTTCAAGATGGCAGAGCTAAAAGATGGTGGGCCAGCCAACCCTCATAGCACTTCATGGGAGCAAAAAACAAATCTTCCTTGGGTTAAACCACTAAGCTTTTAGGGTTTATCTGTTATTTCAGCATAGCCTAGCTTATCCTGGCTTATACACCATAGGAATAGAGAGTCCACCTTGACCTCCCTCTCCATCTCTCTGAAGCAAGGGAGATCAAGGATTGGCCCTCCAAAGACTCTCCGTCATTAGTGCTACTGTCTGTCTGTGTTGGCCGTGAAGGCAGCTGCCCACTTAAGTGTCTGCCTTCCAACTCGTGGCTCCATTTTCCTGCTCCTTTGCCTGCTCATTTGCGTGTCTGTCCGCCTCTCCTGCCTGTTTTCCTATTTGTTGGTTGGTTTGACTGTCTTCCACTCTGCCTGCCTCCCGGGTACCGCCTTGCTACAGCCTCTTGGCAGGGGCCGCCTCCCCCCTTTTGGACTCACTGCCATCGTAGTCCAGGGTGGCAAACTGGGCGGTCTCGTTGCCGCAGCCAGCGCTGTTGCAGGCTCGCATGCGCAGCTCGTACCACGTGGCCTCCCGCAGCTCGGTTAGAAACACCTCCCCGGAGCTGTTGGCCCGGAGGCCCTGCCAGGCCCAGGTGCCCTTGGGCCGGTACTCCAGGACGATGGCTGTGATCGGGCAGCCCCCGTTGTTCCAGCCCTGCAGGTTCAGCCGGGCGTGCGTGGAGTTGATGTGGGTGAAGAGGTGCTGGTCTCTGCTGAAGGAGGGCTCTGGGGGTGGGCGGCAGAGGGAGAGGGAGCGGTTAGAGAGACCGGGAGGGAGGGGGGAGCCATCTGCACTGGGGAGGGTTTCCCTGGGGCAGCTGGGACGCAGAGGGTCAGCACAGATGGGCGTGGGGGTGCCCCAGGGAGCAGAGGAGGAAGAGGGCCAGAGAAGAGGGAAGAGGAGGGAAGGACCTGGAGAGAAGAATACATACAGCAAAGGAGGAAGAGGCATGGGGAAGAAGGAGCCGGGGAAGGCGGGGAGGTGGGGCCAGCATTTTCTAATGTAGCGCAGTAATGTTTGGTCGAGATACAACAGGGTGGGAAGGAGGTTGAGTCTCTTCCCTTCAGTCTCCCTGCTTCCTGTCCCCTCCTTCCCTAACCCAGCCATGTCTTAAGCTCCTCTGCCCCCCCCCCACCTCCCTCCTGGGCCCCTCTCTCCATCCCCACCCCCGTTGCCCGGGCCTCACCCCGCCCATGGGTCTTGGCCTCGATGATCTCGCTGATGCGCCCAGAGCCCACGCTGTTCTTGGCCGCCAGCTTCACCTTGTACCACGTGCCGCACTTGAGGCTGTCCAGCTTGAAGGACCGCTCGCTGGAGCTGATGAAGACGTCCTTCCACTCCTCACTGTTGTCTACCGAGTACTGCAGCACGAAGCCTGCCCGGGGGGTTTGCCTGGGTCACATGGGGCAGGGCAGGGGCAGTAGCAGCCCGTCCTGGGATTCGCCAACAGGCGTCATGGGGCCAGGCTCCAGGCAGGGCCTGAGGGGGCCTTTGGCCATTCTGGAGCCTTATGTAGGTTAGATACACAACTGCTCTCTCTTTCACTTTAGTGTTGGGGTTCACCAGCCCAGATAGGGCTGGAATAGCAAGCCAGAGCTGTAGGGCTTAAAAGGGACCCCATTCGTACCACGTGTGGTCCCCTAAACAGCAGGATCACCCGGGAGCTTGTTAGAACTCCAAATTCTCAGCTCCCAATCCATACTCATGAATCATAATCTGTATTTAAACAAGATCCCCTGCTGATTCAGATGCATACTCAAGTTTAAGGAGCACTAAACTAGTACACTGGTCTGTTTTTACAGATTTGGAAACTGAGGCCCAGAGAGGAAAACAGACTTATTCAAGTTCACCTAGCTCACTAGTGGCCGGGGGTGGCGTGGGGGTCCGAAGCCCAGACCCCTAGGCCAGTGTACTCTCCATGGCCTTGGAGTAACTTCCTCGTGGTCAGGATCTCCCGCCCAGGATCGGTTCCTGGGTGTTGAGGGGGCCCCAAATTCCTCCCCTCAACTTCCCCGCCTCATCCAGACCCCTCCTTACCTCGGATGGAGCTGCCCCCATTGTCACCTGGGATCCAGGTCAGGGTGATGGACGAAGCTGAGGTTTTGGAGACAGTGAGGCGGGGCTGGTCTGGGGGAACTGTGAGGAGAAAGCCACCAGCCCTCACCACAAAGGGTTAACGGTGATGCCGAGGGGGAGTGGGGGCACCCCAACCTGCCCACACCCTCCCATGCTTGCCTGTGTGTGTAAGGCTTCAGGGTGGGCATCGAGGGCAAGGCACTGGCTTTGCCCCTCTACGCCCCTCCTGCCGCCCCCTTCCATTCGGCCCCCTCCGTTCCCCTAGGCTCTGCCTCACCCTGGGCTTGTGTCCTTCCATTCAATAGCCCTCTCCCACATGGTGGCACTCCTGCCCTCCTCCATGCCTGTCCCCCCAGCCCTGCCTGCTTCCTAGGCCTCACCTTGCACCAGGAGGTTGACGATGATGGTGTCGAAGCCGCCGGTGTTGGTGGCCGTGCAGGTGTAGTAGCCTGAGTCCTCGGCCTTCACGGCGCGTAGCAGCAACGTGCCGTTGGTGTGGATGAGCCGGTGCCCGTCCAGGGACACGGGGATGGCCGAGTCTTCACTGCTGGGGCAGGGGCACGGTCACGGCAAGCCTTCCCACATGCCAGGGCCCTCCCCCAGGTCTGTGGGGAATAGAGCTGGGAGCAGAAGGAGGCTTGCTAGGGGGTCCTGGATTCTTGGGGTTCTGATCAGCACTTCCTGGGTGTATCCGGTGACCTTGGCCTCTTCAACCACTCAGGCAAGGGAGACCCTTGGCACCCCAACAGACGGGAGTCAGGGAGGTAACACCTGCTTGCAGGGAGAGAGAGGGGAGTGGCCCCGTCACACACCTGTCCTTGGTCCACTTTATAGCTGGGGCTGGATCTCCCACTGAGTTGCAGGGAAGTCGGACATCTTTCATCCAGGGTGTCGTCACCGTGCCCCCAAATGAGATGATCTTTGCTGGGGCTAAGGGAAGAGAGCATGAGAGCCACCCCACTTCCTCCCCTTGATGTGCCCAGGCTCCCCTTTCTCAGAGCTCCCTGAACTTAACATTTCAAGTCCTCCCCTCCCCTCCTGACCTCCACCTTGGGCCTGGGGTGGGGGGTGGGTGTCAGGGAATTTCAGCTGGGGATCAATACCTATTATGGGCGAGATACCACACGAGGCTCTGAGGATTCAAAAATGAATGGGATATTTTCCCTGACCTCAAGTTGCTTGTGGTCCAAGAGGGAAACAGTTTAAAAAAATCATGACAGGGTGGAAAATTCTATGGTAAAGGTAGGTACAAGTAACCACGGAAGCACGAAGCAGTGGTGAACTCTGCCTGGAAAGTGGGTGGTGGGGGTGATGGGCAGGGAAGGCTTCTGGGACCGGAAGCTTTGGCTCAAATTTTGAAGGTCTCGGTGGAATTCACTAAGCAGAGAGGTAAAGGCATGTCAGAAGCAGCAGCATGAAGGGGAGGTTCGGGGCCCTGACACCACGTGGCAAGCGTGCGGGTCTCCAAGTATTTGGGGGTAACAAAGCTCAGGAACGAGGTGGGGGGGGTGGCCTGGAGCAGAATCACGGAGGGCTCTGCTGGCACAACAAGGAGATCAGACTTCCTCCTGAGGTCATGAGGAGCCACTGGAGGCGTTTAAATACGTAGTAACGTGACCAAAGGCCAGTTTTAGATAAATCACTGGGTGTGAGCAGGGGATGGTTTGGTGCAGGTGCTCCCGGAGAGCCGGGCCAGGGACAAGATGGCGGCCACATAACAGCAGGAGGCGATGCATGTCAGCGGGGAGATGAGGGGCTCCAGGGAAGCAGTAACAGGACTGGCTGTTTGGGGGAAGTTAAGGCTGACTTGCAGGAGTCTGGCTGGGCCAGCCAAGTGGGTGGTGGTGTCTGCAGAGACGAGGCCCACCCAGGGAGGTGAGAGGACTTTACCTCAGGCGGAGCCCCCAAGGTGGGTGCCTGTAAAGTGTTGAATGGAAGTGTTCTGGAGCGTGAGAGAGGTGTGTGGGCCACAGACGGATTTGGAGGTCATCAGCAAGAGTGAATGAGGTCAGGAGGGGGAAGGTAGGTTGACAGAGATGTGAGGAGACCCTGGGGTCAACAGCATATGAGCACGAGAGGAGCAAGGGCCGTCCCTGGGGGAGCCGGGTGCCCCCTGCGAGGCAGGAGGAGAGCCATCTGAAGTGGGGGTGCACAACCCCCCCCGCCACACCTATGCCCAGGCCAAGGATTTGGTGGGCCGCTTCCAAACTCCAAAAGTGGTTTCCTTCCCAGCTGTGCCCAGCGCCTAGCATGGCCCAGAGCCTCTTTCCTGGGAGGCGCTCTGTGAACGCCAGCTCATTTAATCAGTCAGAAAGCAGTGGCATCACCTCTTGCCTGAAGCTTCAAAACGAGGGGCTTTCTGCTGAGCCCCAGCTGTTCTGTAGAAGCAGCACACCCTCCGCAGCCCCTGCACTGGGACAAAGGCTCGGCTTTGGGCTGGGGCTGGGGGTGCCTCCCCTCCTTTCCACCCGGCCGTGGTTTGGAGTGGGAGCACCAGGGTGCGCCAACGCCCTTCTCCTCTGGGTAGGGGGCAGGTCTCCCTGGAGCCAGGGGGCAGCAGAGGCTCAGTTTTGGGGGATGCAGGCGGAAGGCCAGTGGCTGCAGATAGGGTGGAGGGGAGAGAGGCCCCCTATCTGGGTTGAGCCAGAATTCTGGAAGGGAGCCCTGGAGCTGCTCGCAGCGCGGCCTCCCGCCCGCTGTCCCCCGGGCTCCTCACCCTTGCCGGCCGGCTCTATGGTGACCTTCTCGCTGCTGTTGCCCCGGCCGGCGGAGGTGACGGCGGCCACCCACAGCATGTACTGCTGCCCGCGGTTCAGGTGGGCGATGCGGTAGAAGAGCTGCTCGGGACTGGTCTCGTACTCACTGGGAGCCTGCGGGGCAGAGGCGGAGGGACTGAGAAGCAGAGCCCTGGCCGCAGCCCTCCAGCCCCCCAAGGTCGCGGGGTGGGGCCAGCCGAGGACAGACGGCTGCGCTCGGGCCCTGGCAGCTCAAGGCTGTTCTGGGGTGTTGCTGGGCCAGTCTCAGTTTACCTCCTTGACCCATCCAGCCACCAAAGTCGGCTCCAGGCTAGGAAATGTAAGCGTTTGGGTGAGGGCTGGGGGAGTGGGGAGAAGGGCTGAACGGGGGAGGGAGGGTCCTAGGAAAACCCTGAGAAAAGAGGGAGTCTCCGGGAAGAAGCTCAATTACTGCCTTTGCCTTGCTGGGGTTGTAGACAGGCTTCCCAGCCTCTCCAGGCTCCGAGGCACCTCCCAGCCTGGCCATCTAATTACCACTCCTTCCTTCTGCGGGCAGCAAGCCCTGTACCGTCTGGGGGAGGAGGGGGCGGGAGAGGGGACCGTGAAAGCATCGCCGGGCAACACTTTATTAATGATTATTAGTGGATAGATCACCACATATATTTGTAGGTTACATACATCTATAAAATTTTTTTAACCAAATGACAGTTTTGACAAGTTGCCAACAAAACAATATCAGATCCCAGTGGTTTTACCAGTTGCTTTGATGAAAAGATTATGTTGCCTTGGAAACCAGAGGCTCAGATATTGAAATGAATTTGAGAAGGAGCTTTTGATAAGCGCTAGTTTGCAGACCTCCTGTCAGCCTCTTTCCTGGCACAGGCGGGATGGGGCTGATTTTCATTTTATTTTATTTTTTGGTCAGCTGCCGGGAAGGGAAAGGAGGACGGCACCAGGGCCTCTTTGAAATCAGGGCGGAAGTCTGGGGAGGGGGAGCAGCCCTCGGAACAGATGGGGGCCCCCGAGGCGAGAGGGAACTAATAATTAGTTATCTCTGCAATTAGTGGGATCTTGCACACACACAGTCACATGCCAGCGCTCACATGGACACAGACAAACACATGCACATACTGAGGAGCAGACCTCCAGACACATGGGGTCATAGGAGACACACTCCCTGCCCCCAAGCAGGAGAAAACACCCTCTTTGCCCTCAGGCTGAATGCGGGGCAATGCTAGGAAGAAGGCACGGACATCCTTGCAGTGCAGTGCTCCCTGGTACACTCTTCCTTCTGCCTCCCTTGTGGGGGTCTGGCCCTGAACCCGGAGGTCCCTGTTGGGGGTGGGTGCGGAGCCACCAAAGGGTAGCTAGGAAGCCCCTTCTGGCTACTGCACTCTGGGGACCCATGTGTGTACCTGCGGCCTGCACCTGTGCAGGAGGTAGTGTGGTGTAGTGGCTTCCCTACCTGCCTCCCCTTTTTACTAGGTGGCTCCTGGGGCCTCAGGTTTCTCTCCTGCAGGTGAAGAAAGCAATATGGTTCTGCCTAACCTGCACAAATGAGGCATTGGTGTGAAAGGCCTTTGTAAACTGTGATGTGTTCTTCTCTGGACTCATTGCCGTGAGATTAGAGGTGTGTGCATGTGTGCATGTGTGTGCGTGTCTTCATTTGTGATTGGGGAGAAAAAGATGAGCATGCTTGCTTATGTGTGTCCTTATGAACCTGAGTGCACATCTGTACCTACACAGGGCAGGAAAAGTTTGGCTTCCCCTTGAAGGCATTAGCATCTTACCCAGATCCCAGCTGCCTTCCTTTTATCCTGGGCTCTCCATGGATCTCCTGAAATCTTTTTCAAAAGCATACAATTTAAATGCCCAAATGAAGCCCCAGTGGATCAAAGGTTAAATGGAAAAAAAAAAAAAAAAGGGAAAACCAAGAAAGAAGTACCTATAGGTAAATATTTATGCCTTTCTAATCATAAAAATAAAGGCAAAAATCATAAAAGGAAATGATAAGTTTAAATTTTATAAAAAGAAAATCTATTGTATATCAAAAACAGAATAAAAAAGCAATAAATTAACTGGCAAAAAATAATTGCAACATCTATGCTAGAAAATAGCCATTGTCTTTAATATATAAAGAGCACTTACAATTCAATAAGAAAAACATGAACAACCCAAATAGAAAAATGGACAAAGGACAATTGAAAATATCCAAAGAAGAAAGAAAAATAGCCAATAAATATATGAAAAAAGAATCAACCTAACCAGTAATCATAGAAATGTAATTTAAAAAAGATTTCATTTTTTGAAAAATTCAATTGGCAAGAATGAAAAACAAACCTGGGATTAGCATAGGTGCAGGGAATGGGTATGGATACAATGCTTATTGGAAGCATACATTGATGCAAACTCTGAAGGGCAATTTGAAATGTGTATACAGAACCTTAAGAATATTCATACCCTTTGTGACCCAGGAATTCCTCTAGAAATTTATCATAAGGAAATAGTAAAATATGTGGATAAAGACTTTTATGAAGAATTCTCACCGAAGCATTATTTATAATGGTGAAAATCTGAAATATACCTTAAATATATATAGAATAATGGGTGACTGGTTAAATAGATTATGTATATACAGGCATTCAGGATCATTTTTTTTTAGGAGGTACCGGGGATTGAACCCAGCACCTCCTACTTGGGAAGCAGTTGCTCAACCACTTGAGCTACATCCACTCCCTCAGGATCATCATTTAAAAGAATATTTGAATGCAAATATTATCGCTGTCTTGATTTTGTGATAATCAGGGTAGGCTAAACATTCGCTATATTAGAAACCATGCATGTGTCCCCTAGTTTTTCTCCCTAGGTCTGGTTTTTAGAATGCTGGTGATAAACCAAGCCTGATTTATTATATGACCATCCTGTATAGGAAATGACTGTAACTCTAGGTATCTTTGGTCAACCTTAAGAGATATAGGAGGGGGACGGATATGGCTCAAATGGCTGGGTGTCCGTCTCCCATATGGAGGGACCTGGGTTCGATCCCCGGGACCTCCCGGTAAAAATTAAAAAAAAAGAAAAATATAGAAGGCGTGTGGGCCGCCAGGCCCCATGCATGGGTGCGCCGCCAGGCCCCGCGAGCCACACAGCAAGACGATGACGTAACAGGAGAGGGACACAAGGGAGA
>JAQZBX010090072.1:0-12557 GCA_029593785.1 Cabassous unicinctus
CATTAAAATGTAAATGTGCTTGTTTTTCCCATTAAAAGACAAAACAAGAGTCTCTTTTAGACCCCCCCTTCTTTTCCACTGATTGCTCATTCGATTGATTCTCTTTGTCTAGCCCTCTCATCACCCTTTCACAGCCAAACTTCTTGAATGAGATGTAAGCTACTGCTCCTCAGCAATCTATATTCTGTCTCTACCACTTTATTCAAACAGGTTTTGCCAAGTTTATCAATGAGATGTTCCTGCTAAGCTAATTAACATTTCTCACTTGTCATTTTATTTGGCTTTTCAACAGCACTCAATGTTCCCTCCCTCCTTGAAACACTCCTTCCCTTCACTTTGGGCACATCACACTCCTTTGGATTTCCTTCTGCTTTTCTGGCAGCTCTCTCTCTGACTCCTTTTCTTCTGCCCGTCTCTGGATGTTTTTGACATTTATGATTCTCTCTTCCCCCTCCATGCCCTCTGTCTGGGTGAACTCATTTACTCCTTTGACTTCCTTTACCATTTAATGGGTGAAGACTTCCAAGTCAGATCTCTATTGTGATTTCCAGACAAAGATATATCCCATTGCCAACAAAATATCACTTGTGTATTGGTACCATAAGCTCACTCAACAGATTTAGAATAAAGTTCTTCATCTTACCTGCTGTGATGGTTAAGTTCATATGTCATCTTGGCTAGGTTATACTGTCCAGTTGTTTGGTCAAGTAAGCACTGGCCTGACTGTTACTGTGAGGATATTTTGTGGATTTAAATCACTGGTCAGTTCATTGCATCTATGGCTGATTACATCTACAATCAACAAAGGGGAATGCCTTCAGCAAGGAAAGACTTCTCATCCAATCAGTTGAGGTTTAAAAGGAGAACTGATGAATTCACCAGTCAGAAGAATTTCTGTTATCTGCTTCACCCAGCCAGCTTCTCCTGAGGAATTCATTGAAACCTTCAACAGAGTTCCCACTTTCAGCCTGCCCTATGCAATTTGGACTTGTCAATCCCCATGGGTGCATGAACCAATTCCTACAATGAATCTCATAATATTTACATACATACTTTATATATATTGGTCCTGTTTCTCTGGAGAATGCTGAATAATACCCCTGCCATAATTGTTTTTCCTCCTCCATTATCTGAATGAGCAGTAGCATCTTCCACCTGGCTGAAATATCACTTCCTACAGGAAGTCTCCCCTGATTGCCTTCTCTAGTTTAGGTCACCCTGCCATGTGCTCCCTTAATTCCCCTCCAATAATGGCACTTGTAATATTTTATTACAATTATTTGTTTATATCCCCCTATGCAATGTAAAATTCATAAGGGCAGAAGCTTTCTATTTTTCTGCTGTCAAATCCCAACACCTAGCACAGGGAACTGGCATATAATAGGTGTTCAGTAAATACTTGTTTACCGAATGAGTGAAGTATGTTAGAATTGTAAATAGGCTCAGAGTGGTAATTTGGTGCGGTCTAGTATGAATAAATTGCATGGAATTTAGTGCAAGAACTTTCTTTCAGGTGGCTGAAGAGAAGGTGGGGAAAAGGCATAGGCTTTCCCTGTGTAACGTTACAAACACTTCTTCAGCATTTTCCCTCTCATATTCATTAAGGAAAAAAAATGAGTTCCAGACCTGAAGTCAAACGACTAATTTCCTGTTTTAAACCATCACTGCCTACCATAGTAATTAAACATTAGACAATGTAAATTTCTGGAAAAATTCAATATGCTGTTCTTTTAATAAGCAATCCTGCTAATTGCTGTCAGTTCTTCCATTTGTAAAACCGAATATAATCAAAATAAAATCAACAGTACTCCCGTGTTTAGAGTATTATAAAAATCAACTTTTATGATATTTTAAAACTACAAAAGCAGCTCTATGTGACACAAGTTTTTCATGCAGAAATCCTTGAGCCATTATCTAAACACCACAGCTGTCACTGCTTTATGGAATATGTTTCCTAAATATGGAACAATTAATCACATTATAGGTGCATGTGCTGTGTAAATGTATGGGAAAAGAAAATGAGACCAGCAGACATATTTGAATATGTCACAAGTTGGCATATAGACATATTTCCCCTCCAAAAAAATACAGCAAAAGGAGAACAATCTCAGAATTAAGGCGAATCCTGAAACTGCAGGGTTTTGACCTTTCTTAGTGATTTGTAATTTATAGTAAGGCATTTCTACATACACGCATACATAAAACACTCTTGGTAATTACACACTTAACCTAGGGCTAGGTATCTTGGTATATGAGGGTGTGAGTTATTCACTTCTGAAAACTTCCTAGGAAAGCCTAATCACTGACAAATACATCTTAGTTGTCTTTAGATTTGAGAATTCTCAGTCTTGCCAAATTCTAGTATTAGTCCTAGATCCACAGGAACTTGTCTTCTTCTCCTGAGAATGTCTTGTGATTCACTGCCAAGTTGACTCCATGATACTTCTAGGCAAGGAGAGAGAGCAGAGCAATAGTTCTTATGTTCCAAAATCATAATACTTTCCACCTAACCTGCACACAATTCCATTTGGATATGAATCTATAATGAATGATTATGCTTTATTTATAACTTCTGAATAGCAATCAATTGATTTTAGATTGATCATCCACCATTACTATATTAGTTACTTATCACTGTGTAACAAATTACTCCAAAACTTTAACAACTTAAAACAACAAATATTTTTATCTGTTTCAGGAATCCAGGTGTGGCTTGTTTGGGTCTTTTGGCTCCGAGTCTCTCACAAGGGTGCAATCAAGGTGTCATCTGAGGCTGTGGTCTCATTTCAAGGCTCAACTGGGGAAGGATCAACTTCCAGGCTCACTCATGTGGTTGCGAGCAGGAACCTGTTCCTCATGGGCTGTTGGGCTGAGGACCACAGATCCTCACTGGCCATGGGCTGGAGGCTGCCTTCAGTTCCCCTTCACATGGGCTTCTCCATAGGGCAGCTCATGAGATGGAAGCTGGCTTCATCAGAGCAAGTAAGCAAGAAGAGCCAGAGAGACAGTGCAAGCACAGCAGAGGCCACCATCTTTTTGCTTTTATTTCTGGGAGACTGCCTCATCTATTATTTTCCAAGCCTTCTATTGAGTTTTAAAAATTTGCTATGATGTTTTTGAGTTCTAATATAATTCTTTTAGTTGCTTTTCTCTGAACTTTCCTTCTTTTATAGTATCTTTCTCTTGTTTCATATATGCAATATTTTCTCTTCTCTCTCTGTGTACATTAATAATGACAATTGTAATGCAGGTAGAGACCCTGGCCTGCCTTCTACACCCATTGTAACTTAGGCTGTCCCAAACAACTAATTTGATATTCCAGAGAAACCACACGGGAGCCCAGCAACGGTCATGCCTTTATTACTTACTTATATGCAGAACCCAGTGCTGGCAGGCCGGGGGCAAGCTCTGCCCTTATCACTTACAGAACCCAGTGGCGGCTGGCCTGCAGTACTCCAAATCCTGCTCCACACCCTACACCACACCGCCTAACAGACACAGTCAGCTTTTATAAGGTTACAAACAGCAGGACAATTACCAGACCTGATTATTATCGCAGGTGCCCCTTCGATGCATACATCCAGCCCCCTGTTTATGAGGGTCAGGTGGTTGGCCAGACCAACCCGTCCTTATTCCAGGGCCTCGGGTTCACGGAAAGGGCATTCGGCCTTCATTTACCCTATGACAATATTTGTATCAGTTGTGGTACAACTAGAGAGGCAGAACCACTGGGAGTTACATATATGATTAAGCAGTATCTGTAAAATGGGTAAGATAAACAGCAGGATGGAACCCACAAGCATGAGCTAGAAACCCATGAACATGGACTGAAACCCATGTCGGTTATTATTGTCTCTGTCCTTAGTGGTGTTGGCATTCTGCTTCATCATGAAGCTAAGACACACACCTGGCACAGGAGTCAGAAAAGCTGAAGGAAAATCCGGGAGAAGTTAGAGCATTTACAGATCTAGCCACTGCCTCACATCAATAAGTGAGTAAGCAGATCAATAACATGTGTGAGCTACAAAATGGCCACTCTTTCACTTTCACCCCCCAAATCTCCCAAGAACCTCCCTTGTGGAGGAGCCTCACTGGAAGTGTACAAGAAAGAGAATTCCGGAAAATGTAGTTCAGCATGGGCAAGTTAGCACATTATAAGGCCACCATTTTAGACTTATGTTTAAAGAGTGAGTCTGGGCTAAACTTTTTTGCTAGGTTAAGAACATTTAATCATTCTCTAATTTATAGTTTACAAATCTGGATTTCTCTATCAAGTGTACTTATGGTAGATAATAACATATATTCAATCTTCTGATTAACCTCAGTGCATACACTCAGTTTCTAAGGTTTAACACAATGGAGTCAATTTGTAGAAGGATGGTCTCACGATGTATACACAGAATATGAGAAAATTGCAATTAAATAAATCAGTTACTGAGCAGCTGCTGCTACATAACTGTGTGATGGACTGATAAAAAAGGCAGACTATATCCAGGCACATAAAATTATTTAATTAGCAAATAAGGGATCAGGGGTTATTATATCCAATGAAAACAGCCTTTTAAATTTCAAACATTATGACATTATGTCACCAAAACTTTACCCGGGAATTGTTTTTCAAACTCAACTACCGTATATTATCAATTTATTAAAGGAAAAGTCACCGCCATTACCAACCTACTCCTATACATTGCTAGTTATTAAATAATATTAAGACATGTGAAAATGTATCTTATAGAGCTTTATTCATCAACATTTATGAATCCCAATAGATATCAGGTACAGTCTCTGCCTTCAAGGAGTTCACCAGACAAATTAATGGAGAGCAAGAGTCTAGAGGGAGTCCTAGAACTCTACATTCTCTGGTTACAATCATCTATTCCTCAGTCTCCACATCACCATTGGGAGGAGTGGAAAGGAAGCCCAGAGCTTCCTGGCAAGACTTTTCCCCTCCCTCCCCCAACTCATCATCATAGCCTTACAGCCACTATCTACCTTGAGAGTATGAGGAATAATCTCATCATAAACTCATCCCTGTTTATGGCAGTCCCCCAAAAAGCCCATCACTTCTGTTTTGCCTCAGACCCTAATTCCCAATTAGTTCTCTAGGCAGCGACAAACCCTATCTCAACTCCCATCTCTCTTCCTTGCTATGTTTTTCTCTGTAGCACTTAAGACCTTCTGACACACCATCTATTTTACTAAATTATTTGTTTGTCTTCTTCATCCAATAGAATCTAAGCTGTAAGTGGAGAGGGATCTTTTCTATTATGATCACTGTTGTATCTCCGGAAAAGACTGCCTTGCACAAAATAGATTTTCAATAAATATTTGTGGAGTGAAAGTAAATCATCTACCTATTTCAAGCAGGCAATCTGTGGTATCTATCGATTCATGTATTGTGGCTTCGCTGAATTTAGAAAGAGATGGAGTGAAAAAAAGATATTCAAATATATTTGTCCATAAGTTTAGATGGTATGAATCTTCTAAAAAATTATGTTTATTCATAATTTTTAAAGGAATAATCCACAGAAATAACCTCAGGAAGCTACTGTCTTTAATGTATATCCCTAGGGAAAATACAGAAGAATTCTTATCTTGCCAGAGCACCAGTCCTCTATTGATTCAGTTTTCTTCAAAATGTGAAGACTATTTCTAAAATACTATTTGAACTTGAATATATATATTAGTTTCCTCTGACTGTTGGCCGAAGTTACCAGAAACTGAGTGACTTAAAACAATGGAAATGTATTCTTTCACAATTCTGGAGGCCAGAAGTCCAAAATCATCCTGTCGAGAAGGCCATACTCCCTCCAAAGGCTCTAGAGGAACTTCTTCCAGCTTCTGGTGGCTTCCAGCAATCCTTGACCTTAGTTATGGATTGAAGTGTGTCCCCCAAAAAGACATGTTCAAGTCCTAACCTTCTGACCTGTGAATGTGAACTTATTTGTAAATAGGGTCTTTGAAGATGTTATTAGTTAAGGTGAGGCCAATCAGGATTAGGGTGGGCCCTAATCCAATATGACTGGTGTCCTTATGAGAAGAGGAAATTTGGACAGTGTCAGTAGGAGAGAGAGAGAGAGACAGCCATGTCACAGAGACAGGGATTGAGTTATGCCACAAGCCAAGGAACATCATGGATTGCCGGCCACCTCCCAGTCAGAGGAGAGGCATAGAATGGTTTCTCCCCTTTAAGAGGAAGCATGGCCCTGTTGACACCTTGATTTGGGACTTCTAGCCTCCAGAACCGTGAGAAAATAAATTTCTGTTGTTTAAGCCAACTAGTCTCTAGTATTTTTTCACAGCATCCCTGGCAAACTAAGATAATATTACTTGGCTTGTAGTTTCATCACTCCAGTTTCTGCTTCCATCTTCACATGGCTGTCTTTCAGGTTTGTTTGCTTCTTTGTGTGTGTGTGTGTCCAAATTTTTCTCTTATAAGGATACTAGTCATTTTGGATTAGCTCCCACTCTAATTCAATATGACCTCATCTTAACTAATTATATCTACAAAGACCCTATTTCCAAATAAAGTCACATTCTGAAGTACTGGGGATTAGGACTTCATATCTCTTGGGAAATACAATTCAACCCATAATAACATACTAACATAGTTTTTCAGTTGTACACATCATTTTTACACCCCAACAGTTTCAAGGTTTATAAATAAAGTAAGGCAACATTCCCTAGATATTGATTGGTCTCAAAAGTGTAATTTAATGTCCTTTTCCCAAACGCAGTTGTTTAGTGTTGCCAGTACATGGCCCCAAATATGGAATAATTTAACCCAGATAAAAGTAAGGGCAACTCAGAAATGTGTTTTATGGTTCACCAGGATTTTCTAGAACAAGAAAGCCAGCTGTTGCTTATTGTGGCAGAGACATTGCTAGTGCTCATCAAATCCCATTTCGTTTTCCATTATCTGGACACACAGGTTACATTCCCGAAATTTCCTTGTATTGAGGTTGCAACCATGTGTCTGGATTCTGAATAATGAGTAGTGCATGAAGGGCATATTTTCTGAATGAGGCTACAAGAAAGCAGAGCTTTCATGACTTCGGCGGCTCAGTGGTTGTGTGGAGCAGTCTCCCATTGACTGTGTTAATTGTAAAATGTTAGTAAGAAATAACCTTTTGTTGAGTGAAGTCCCTGAGATTTTAGGGTTTATTTGTTACTGTTTCCTGACTAATTCATCTACCATTGATAGGAACCTGTGACTCAACTGAAAAATTCAGATTCTTAGAACTGAAATATTCTGATTCTCAGCAAACATTTTAGAAAACGCTACTTTATTACATGTTTTAGGAAGTTTGTATATAAACCAGGAGTTTGCTGGATCCCCTCCCTTCTTTCTTATGAGGCATCATTTGCTAATATATAAACAGCCAAAAGGTTTAGTCTTATTTTCGTATATCTTCTCTCCAGAACATTTCTGTAGAGTTTTGGTTTTTTCCTGCTGTCTCTGGAAAAGCTGTGGGAAGCTTTTCAGGACTGGGAATTTCCACTGTGTTATCACTCTCAGAAATATCGTCCACTCAGTCAGCAGATATACCTTCTCCCTTTTCCCTTCTCCTTCAGAGTTGCGGTAAACAGATGGAGGGTAACATACAACAGACCCGTTTGCCCTGACCACCTTTTCTCTCTGCACCCTTTTACTGAAGGTATAGAGCATTTTTTAGAAAAGAGAGATAGAGAGGGGAGATACAAATTAAAGTTCTAGTCACTCCTGGTCCTAGTTTAATGATTAGATTCTGGACTTTGCACTAATGCTATAAATGAATGAGACTTTGAGGGAATCTTGAGAAGAGGTAAGCATATTTATATGAGAGAAATGTAAATAATTTGTGACCACAGGGTAGACTGAGCTGGTTTTAAAATATGTCCACAAATGTTCTGATACTCGTTTTAAAAGGGGGAGCTTTATCTCCTTCCCTTGAGTGAGGGCTGACATAGTGACTCATGTCTAACAAATAGCATATGGTATTTGTTACTTCTAAAACTAGGATATAAAAGGCATTGAGGCAGGGAAGCGGATGTGGCTCAAGCGATTGGGCTTCCGCCTACCACATGGGACGGCCTGGGTTCAGTCCCGGTGCCTTCTGGAAAAGGCAAGCTGGCACAGCGGGCAGGCGTGGCAAGCTGACACAACCAAAATGATGCAACAAAAGAGACACAAAGAGGAAAGACAATGAGAGACACAACAAACCAGGGAGCTGAGGTGGCTCAGGTGATTGAGGCCCTCTCTTCCACATGGGAGGTCCCGGGTCTGGTTCCCAGTTCCCCCTAAAGAGAAGACGAGCAGACACAGAGAGCACACAGCAAATGGACACAGAGCAGACAGCGACTGCAAACAACCAGGGAGAGAGGATAAATGAAAAAAAATAAATCTTAAAAAAAAAAAGGCATTGAGCCTTCCTCCTTACTTCTTTCTCTCTTGGATCATTCCCTCTGGGGAAAGCCAGAGGCCATGTCATGAGGACACTCAAGCAGCACAATAGAGAGGCCCACATGGTAAGGAACTTAGGCCCCTTGCCAACTGCCATTGAAAAATCAAGGCCTTTTGCCAGCAGTCAACAAGGAACAGAGGCTACTTACCAACATCCATGTGAGTGAACTTGGAATGGGATCCACTGTGTCCAGTCAAGCCTTAAGCCCTGGCCAACATTTTGATTATAACCTCATGACAGACCCTGTTTCTGAGTCAGAAATATCTACTGAGCCACTCTCAAATTCTTGACCCACAGAAACTGTGAGATAAGTGTCGATGGCTTTGGGCCACTAAGTTTTGGGGTAAGGTGTTAGTCATAGATAACTAATACAATAATCCACTATGATGGGTAGGTGAGGGTGAAGTGTTCTTCCATGTGAATATTCAGGGGAATTGCATTTTTCTTTTCTTTCCAAAAGTCTGACTTGACCTTGTGACACACACAGAGAAAGAAAACCAACAATTTATAGAGAATGAAGAATCACCATTTCTAGGTTTTGTGGAAAGAATTACAAGAAACCCTGCCTTTAAAATTGTTTAATTTTCTTAAGGTTGTGACATGCTTCATGGTATTAAAAAATCTTGGAATAATTTGTTTTGCCCTTTCTGTATTTGAATGATGAATGGTATCTCCAAGGGAGTCAATACCTCTTCAGAGGCAAAGACCTCATATGGATTTAATGCCTTATCATTGTTCTGTAAAATTATACTTAACCTAAAATTCTATTTATCAAACTCCAAACCTGCCCCTCTTTTCCCATGGAAAAACATGTTTACTTAATTTTTTATTAGGTTTAGGAACCTCAAAGATTCAATACTTGGAGCAAAACTGTGATTTACAGTCCTGCAGCAATGTCAGTTCAACACAAAATAGGGTAAATGTGCTTCTCATTACCAGGGCCTGTTTGTCTTTTAGTAATGCCAAAGTCATATTTATTCTTGGATAGACTTTATAAAAGGTCCAAAATGTTGGGAGGAAGAAATATTTCAGCCTTCAGCAACTTTTCCGTAGTCCTACCATTCTACCAAGGACTGGCTAAAAATTGTGGGAATGACTGTCTGCCTTCATTTTCTCTACCAATGCAATTGGATTTTTGCAGGAATTTGTTTATAAATTTTATACTGCTTACCAAATGTTGTCATATATATGTGTATATATATATATGTATATATATATGTGTGTGTGTGTATGCATGTATGTATATATAACACTATGATTCTAGTTGATTCCCTCACTAGTCTGCAGAGTCCATGGGGGGTAGGGTGGAGTGGAGGAGAAAGCATAGACAAGCTTTAGAACCAAAAAGACATGGGTTTAAATTCTGGTCTACTGCTTACTAGCATCATACCTTGGGCATGGTAAACAGTATCCTTGACCTTCAATTTCCTCATCTCTAGATGAGCATAATGATCCCATTCTCACAGTGGTGTTATATGGGATCAGAGAAATAATGTATGCTAAAAATCTGTCATATGATAGACATCCTTTCATTTTCCACCTTTATTCATCATTATAAACCAGCACCCATGCCTTCTATCCATATATACTCCAAAACATTCCATAGTATCTACTATAGTGGTTCTCTGTGAATATTTATTGAATTTATTTTTTAAAATAATATTTATAACATTTAGGAGTTCTAAAAACTGTGGCAGGATCAGAAATGCCTGCGTATGTACCCAAATACAATATTGTACTAAAATATATATAATTATACCTCCTGATACTTCCTTACCAATACAAATTGGTCCAGACAGATCATGGGAATAGAGAGAATTCTTTCCTTTAGAAATTGCTACTTGCCTTCCCTCTTTCCCAGTCTTCCACTTATCTTTTAGAAATGCATTTGTTAGAATAGTCATGAGTTCTTTATCCTTGGTTTCTGAATACCATTTTTGTGCAAAAAAACAGAAGTAAATACTAGTGAATGATTTAACAGAGAGAAAGCTTAACCAGGCACTTTTGACTTTCTCCTACCCTAAACTATTTTATTCTTAAAGTTTCTACAGCTAAATCTTTTATCAGTTATTCAGTTCTAAACTACAAAGCTCTGCTTGATTAATGAACTACTTGGCTCAGATGAGAAATCAAACAATGAAACTTGGATTTGAGAGAACTTGTTTTTTTAGAGGCTATCACTGCATGGGACAATCATGGATCAGGGATTTAAGGCACTTTTGTTTGCCTCTCTTTTTGGTTCCATGGCATGTTAATTCTGTTCTGAATACAATTAACTTTCATTGCTGGAGCTATAAGTTTAATCAAGAGTATTTCTCAGAAAGCATTATAACAACTTCTAAAAGTGATTTCCTACTAGGTGTCCAGTAAGCTAAGGGGAGGAAAATCCTAGGGTTCTATTATTGAATTACCCTTGTCACATCATGATTTATCTCAAAATTGGGGCTTCCTGGATTTCTCATGGGCATTAATATTTGCCTCAACTGGACCAGAGTCTTGGTCCCATGAGCAATAATACTTTACACTTGTATCATGCTCTAGAGCTCACAGAGCTTTTCCACTTTTGTTCTCATTTGATCTTTAGGCATGTCAGTGATATCTGTACTTCGTGATTTAAACAACTGAAGTTTTGGATGTATAGTTGCTGGAGGACACAAAGTTATTAAGTACATGACTGAGTTGGGATGAGACTCTAAGTATATCTATTTATTTTGCCTAGCCACACGTTTTTAGTCTTAAAACAAGCCTAAAATACTAACCTCCATGCTCCAGGGAGTCTGTGTGCTTGCTGATCTCTAACAGTAAAAATGGCCTCAAATTTCAATAATGTTCAAATGTCAATGACTTTAAAATGTAATTTTTCTTTGACTCTGAAATCAGTTGGCTAAAACTAATCTAATAACATAGGGCTTCCTCTGTTTAATCAAATCATAAGATAGGCAATAATAAAGGACTTTCTCAAATTGTCAGCAGGGATTAACTCTCTTTACGTCAGCAGTTACCAGTAGAAGTTTTCACTGTCATAGAATAACTAGAAAATCTAGTATGCCTTTTCTAGGCTCTTGCTCAAACAGTTGCCTTGAAAACTCTTCCATAGTCTAACTTTTGTTCATATGAGTGTACCTTTCTAATATGGTTAGGACTCAGAGGATGCTTTTTATCTTGGGTTCCCTCATCAGCAAACCACTAATGGCCTTAGTTTTTCCTTCTCTTTTTAGTTCTAATCAAATCTGGACAAAGGCTTAATTTCATGAAAACCCTTGGCAGACAAATCATGGGAAGTAGAAAGACCCTGCTTTGATGTGGTAGATTAAAATTTAGCTTACAATGAAAAGGGAAAAATCTGTCCTGCCATTCATCAGGTTGGGCTAACATACAGATAAAGCCAGCCGCACAGTTATCAGGAAACTGTATTTTTCCCCAGGTCATTGTAGCTGTAAAGTATTATAACAAGCCCCTTGTTTGAGTAAGTACTGCTTTCTCATTCATTGAGAAACTTTGTTGTCTAAAATCATAGACAACCAGAATTTTTGTTGTTTGACATTAGATCAGTAAAGTGAAATATTCCACTCTTCAGCAGCCTCTATTTTCAGTGGAGGTGCCGATAAGGTGTTTCTGGACTCAGTATTACTCATCTGTCTTAACTTTGTAATTCCCAAAGACACAGAAGCCTAGTTCTACTTTGCAGTCTAGACTCCTTTACACATAGCCCTGCTTTGCTTTGAGCCTATCATTTCTCTGAACTCCACCTTTTCCCAAAATCCTACAATAACTACATTTTCCTTTGTTTGGTGCAATGCCCCATGACTCCTCTGTTGTTTAGTCTCCCTTATTGCAATGGGTCAACAGTCATGGCTTTGTCAAACTACAGGTTTGTTCCTGGTGGTCTTAGGCTGATTGAGCTAAGATAGATGACCAATGGGTTGGTTGGTTTTCCAGGAAAAAATGGTTCACTCAAAAGGCTCCAGTTTAAGAATCTTTCTGAGGGAAAGAAAGCTGAGTCTGTTGGATGTTGCCGTTTTGGATAGTTTATGTCTGAGAGCATTCTTTGTATTATTTCTATTCTTTTAAATGTGTTAAGGTGTGTTTTATGGCCCAGGATATTATCTA
>JAQZBX010090073.1:0-12557 GCA_029593785.1 Cabassous unicinctus
AAAAAGAAGAAAACCATGTATTTGTTTTGATGTATTTTTGTCTGTCCAATTTAATGTAGTCATCCCTGATTTTATTCAGTTCAGAGAAATACAAAGTAGAACTTAAAAAAATACATCCAATTAATTAAATAATTATATTAAACTTCTTCTTATAGTAACCTATATACAAATCAGAATTTCCCATTTTATCTACTTTCAAGTGTACAATTTGGTAATATTAAGTAAATTCAGAATATTGTGCTATAATCACTAATATCCATTACATTAACATTTCATCACAGGGCAAAAAATGACCATTCAAAATGTTTGTTGAATGAAATAAATTCTAAGAATATTTGTATTGGAAAATATTGCCATGAGAAAATCTTTACAATTATGGACAAGGATGGCTAGTCAGAAACAGCATTAAAGAGATGCAGGAGAATTTGGTTTCCTTGGTATTATCAGATAAAGGGCACTAGATCTATCTATATATAATAAGAAATAATTTATTGTATTTACAATCCATAGCATTTAGGTTAATTGGGTGAAAGCTGCTTTTTGCTAAATTTGCATTGCTTTGTTCCCTTTGCTAGATATTTCATCTACATGGAATTAGAAAACCAAACAAGTTTTTCAGAATTTATCCTCCTGGGAATCTCCAAAGATACAGACATCAAGCCTTTCTTATTTGGCATGTTCCTGTCCATGTACGTGGTCACCTTCTTTGAGAACCTGCTCTTTATCCTGGCTATCATCACTGACTCCAACTTCCACACAACCATGTACTTCTTCCCCTCCAATCTGTCTCTTACAGATGTCTGTTTCCTCTCTACCACTGTCCCAAAGATGCTACTGAACATCCAGACAGAGAGTAAAACCATAACTTATGAAAACTGTCTTAGCCAGATCTAATTTTTCCTGCTTTTTACCGGATTAGACAATTTCCTATTGACTGTGATGGCTTATGACCTCTTTGTGGCCATCTGTCACCCCTTGCATTAAACAGCCATCATGAATCCCTGGCTCTGTGGCCTTCTGCTGCTGACATCCTGATTATTGAGTGTTTTGGACTCTTTTTTACATGGCTTAATGATTTTGCCATTGTCATTTTGTATGCAGTTGGAAATCCCCCACTTTTTCTGTGAACTTAATCAGGTTGTTCATATTGCTTGTTCTGAAAATTTCCTCAGTGACCTAGTGGTATATTTTGCAGCTGGACTTCTGGGTGTTATTCCACTCACTGGGATCCTTTTTTCTTACTCTAAGATTGTTTCTTCCATTTTGAGAATTTCAACAGTAGAAGGCACGTATAAAGCATTTTCTATTTGTGGATGTCAAATTTCAGTATTGACTTTCTTTTATGGTACAGGTGTGGGAGTGTATATTAGCTCTGCTGCTACCCCAAACACAAGGGCTAATACAATAGCCTCAGTGATGTACACGGTGGTCACTCCTATGATGAAACCCTTTATCAACAGTCTAAAAAACAGGGATATAAAGCAGTTCTTTAAAAAGCTTTCCAAGTGAGAAACATTCTCTCTATAAAAGGATATTTTGCCTCAAGTTTAGAAATTTTCTCATGATTAATAGAAGTCAGACACTGGAAGGTCTAAATCTGGATAAATGGCTACTTTTTAGAATTCTATCTTTCTTCAGTAGTTTCTTTTAAATCATTTGATATCTCAGCTTGCATTGTGTCTTACAGTATTGAAGATAAAATCTCCTGCCTGAATTTTCAGCTCTAAAAGTTTTACTACATATAATTGGTACATATAAAATTGTAATAGTGGTTGGAGGAATGAATGTGTACTGCATTCTCCACCAGATGAAAGCTATTATTCCTGTGCTATATTTGTTTGGTGAAAAATAATTTTTCACATCAAAAACTTTTATACTTGTTGCCAAGGTTTTTGTTGACTCTCAGAAAGAGATCACATGCTGAACTGGAGTTAACATCTGATTAAGTTTGCAATCATCAACATTCCATCTCCCATATGTGCTTTTTTTGAGTACCTTCAACTTAAATTAGGCCATGCGGTCATAAACATTAAACCTCTGATTATTCAAACGTTGATAATATCACTAATCTCAGTGATTCTTCCAGAGATGAAATGTTGCTGCTTAACAATTATTTTGATAGGTAGAAAATTTTCTGGAAATTTCTCATGGAGTTTCCTACAAAAATAGTCCTCATTTATAGATCATTGAAAGCAACATGAAAAGAAGTCAAAGAATACCTAAACAATTGGAAGGATAGTCTATGTTCACTGATTAGAAGATAAATATCATAAAGATGTCACTTCTATGCAAACTGACTTATGGTTTCAGCACAATCACAATCAAAACTCCAACAGCTTACTTAACAGTAATATAAAAGTCAATTTGCAAATTTATTTGGAAGGGACAGGGAACCCGAATAGCCATGAACATCCTAAAAAAGAAAAGCCAAGTCAGAGGACTCACACTTTCTGATGTTGAAGTGTATTACAAAGTTACTGTGATTAAAACAGCACAGTATTGGCATAAACATAGACAAATAGACCAATGGAATCAAATTGAGCATTCATACATAGGCCCTCACATCTTCAGTCAATTAAGTTTTGATAAGCGTACCAAGTCCTCTTTACTGGGACAAAGCATTCTCTTCAACAAATGGCCCTTGGAGAACTGGGTATTCCTAACCAAAAGAATGAAAGCGAACCTCTGTCTCAGGAAGAATCACCTCCAAATGAATCAATGATCTGAATATAAAGGCAAAGAAAATTCCTAGAAGATAATGTAGGGGAAATCTTCAAGGTCTTGTGTTAGGTGTGGTTTCTTAAATCTTACACTCAATACATGAGCAACAAAGGAAAAAAATTGTCAAAATTAAACACATGTGCACCTAAAAGGACTTTTAAAAGATGGTAAAAAGGCAGCCTAGTAAATTGGAAAAATTATTTGAAATCACACATCCTACACATGATATATAAAGAGATCCTACAATGCAACAATATAATGACAAATGGACATGATTAAAAAAATGGGCAAAATATTTGAATAGACATTTATCTAAAGAAGAAATACTAATGGTGAAAAATCATGAGAAAATGTTCAATACCACTAGCTATTAGGGAAGTGCAAATCAAAGCTAAAATGAGATAACATTTCACACTTAATAGAATGGACACTATTAATAAAACAACAAAAGAAAACTACAAGTCCTGGAGAGGATATAGAGAAGTAGGAATGCTTTTTCTCTATTGTTGGAAATGTAGAATATTATAGCCACTGTAGAAGACTGCTTGGAAATTCCTAAAGAAGTTAGATATAAATATACTATGTAACAAGTGATACCATTACTCGGTGTAAACCCAGAAGAACTGAAAGCAGAGACATGAACAGACATCTGAACACCAATATTCACAGCAGCATTAGTCACCATTGCCAATAGATGGAAACAGCTCAGGAGTACATCAACTGATGAGTGGATAAAAAATATTGTATATACACATGATGGACTATAATTCAGCTGTTAGAAGAAATGAAAACCTGAAGCATATGACAACAGAGATGAACCTGAACTACATTATATTGAGTGAATTGAGGCAGACACAAAATACCAAATAGTGCATAATTTTGATATGATGAACAGAATATAATGAACAAACTCATGGACTTAATAGCTAGAAAATGTCAATAGAAAATAATGTGAGGTTAGAGAAAGGAAAGCTGAATTTAATCTGTGCAAAACAGGTGAAATGTGAAATGTAAATATTTGGAAATGCATAGAAATGGTAAAAGTACATCATAGTGTTTGTAATTAGCAGCCCTAATATAAGAGTATGATAGTGGTTGAAAGGGAAATATCTGTGTATATTAATAAGAGGAAAGCTAACAAATGAAGTATTGGACTGTATAGCATAGTAAACTCTCTTGTGAAAAATGAGTGTTGTTAATGGTGCATATTAAGAATGTTTTTCTATGAAATAAATATATGTTAATGTTTTAAGATATTAATATCAGGGTGATACTTGGGCAAACATTCAACCAAAGCAAGCTATGAACAGTAGTGTATAGTAAAATATTAATAATCTTCCGTCAATGGTAAAAAAAAAAAAAAAACGATGTGTGCTAATTGAAGGAAACTGGACAAAAAGTACTACATACTGTTAGACACTGTATATAAAAATGTAAATACAAAAAAAATTTTAAAGATAGAAATAGATTAGCAATTATGAATGGCAGGAGAAGGATAACAAGATTGAGAAGTGACTACTAAGGGTTATGGTTTCCTGTGTTTGTTTGCTTTAGTTTATATTGATTTTTTCTGGAGTAATGAAAATTCTCTAATATTGATTGAAGTTATGAATGCAAAACTCTAATTATAGCAAATGACATTGTACACTTTAGATGGATTATATGGTTTATGAATACATTTGAAAAATAGATTAAGGAAAGTAATTTAAGTACTTTTTTCAGTTGCCAAGTATGGCTTTTTTAATTTTTAATTTTAATTTTTAAAAGATTTTTAGATTACATAAATGTTTAAAAAATATATAGGGGATTTCCATGCCCTGTACCCCACACTGCCCCCATTTACCCACATTAACATCATCCTTCATTAGTGTGGTACAATCATTGCAATTGAAAACACATGTTGGAGCATTGCCACTAAGCATGGATTATAGTTGCATTGTATTTTACACTCTCTCCCACACAATTCTGTAGGATATGGCAATATATATAATGGCCAGTATCTGTCATTGCAATGCCATTCAGGGCAATTCCCAAGTCCCCAGAATGCCCCCTATTATACCTGTTTTCCCTCTCCCTGACCTCAGAACTTCCAGTGGCCCCTGCCTATACACCAAGGATATAAGTTCTTCCATTGCTAGAATCACAAAAAGTCTATAGTAGAATACCAGTATGTCCACTCTAGTCCACAGCTCATTCCCTAATCCTGAGGATTCTGGGATGGTGATGCTCACTCCATGTCTAATTGAGAGGGGCTTCAGTCCCATACAGCCAATGGATGGGACTTTCTTGGTTCCTTGGTATGGTGTTTGTCCAGCCACACCTCCTTGTCAGTTGTCCTGAGTAAGTCCAATGAACTGTAGTATAGGTGTTGCAACTCCATTCAAGTTCAGAGCCCAGCTGGCACATGGACAGCCCAAAGATTCAACTCTTTTGGACATACACCTTCCAATTCCAGCACCAACTATAGGTACAAATAGAAGGGACAAAAGAAATGCATAGGGAAAGCGTAACTGAGTCCAATTATGTCACACTGGGGAACACAAACCCCAAAGTAGCACCCACTGTCAAGGCACCAAACTAATGAACTATATGCCCTGACCATAGTACCTGGGTGTCTCCAGAGTCCTCAGGAGTGCCACTATTTGGAGTAATGTCTAATTTGGCAGTCAATGACATACTGCTGAGACATGCATACGCAAAACCTCTGGAATGTTGCAAGTAACCATGAATCTGGTCCTGCAAATAAGAAAGCCTGGTTATTGCTGTGAGTTCCTAGGGGAGGGTGAGGAAGGAGTAGAATGGATGGAAAAGGCAACATTTTCAGGGAGATGGACGTGTTCTACATGATTTTGCAATGACAGACTCAGGCCATGTTAAGTTCCACCAAAATTTATTAAAATGTATGGTCTAAAAGTAAACCATTATGTAAACCATTGACCATGGTTGGTAGTTTTGGTTCAATATTTGTACATCAGTTGTAACAAATGTATCATCCATATATAAAATGTTATTAATAGGGGAAGGGGGAAATGAGGGAGATGTTGGATATATGGGAGTCCCCTATATTCTCTATTTTACTTTGCGGTGCCCCAAAATTCTTGAAGACAAAATGAAAAAAGTAAGACATTGGGGGAGTAAATGGAAGAATTGCGACTGTACATACAGGACAATAGTTCTTCAAGTGATGAAAGGCAAAATGTCAAAAAAAATTTATAACATTTCATTGTTTTTATCTCAGTTGTTTATTTTTTAAATATTTTTGTATTTCATATTTTTAAAACTATCATTATTATTTCATTTTCTTGTTAATTTAACTATTTTATTGGCTTCATTTTTAAATCAGTTTTGGATCACAGAGCCTTACAATTGTGTCAGGGGTGGACCATTTGTGTGGGGTGTCAGTGATGGGGTATATATGGGAGGAGGTTTACCTTAACATAGATATAAGGCATATAAATGTACTCAAATGCTAATAGGGCATTGTCATGGTGGGTGGAGATTAACACAATAACCAAAAGAATATTGAATTCCCATCCTGGGGATCTCTTCCACCTTCTCTAATGGAACAGCAAGAATCCCCCAAGTACAGAGGCAATGGCTGGTAAAAGAGGATGGTCCATTGATGGGCCCTTGCTGTTGATGACTGTGCTTATGAACCTTTACTCTTGACACTGAAACTTAGTTTAGCATTATACGGTGCCTAAGCGTTACCCGCTGAAAGCCTCCTTGTTGTTCAAATGTGGTCTCTAAACCAAACTCAGCATACAAATGCAATAACTTTCCCCATTGTGGAACATGACTCCCAGGGATGAGCCTCTCTGGAATTGAGGGATTACTACCAAACACCAACTACCAATGCAAATGGAAAAATTCATTGATCAATAAGTGGGAAAATAAAGACAAATGAGTTTATATGGCTTGGAAACTTCAAAGCAAGTATGACTTTTTCATGTGTTATTCCCAGATATTAGGAAATGAAATCAAGGTTTTTATGTAGACATAACTGTTTTCTCCATGAGCTAGAAAAAGTCTAGTACTTTGTTCATTACCTGACTCCAGAGTCATTACATCAACTGGTAAACCAGAGTGGCACTTTGAGATTAATAATTGCTATGAGCTAGTACCAAATTTTGAAAAAAAAAAAAAAAGTGATCTGGTTATTTCTTTTTATTTCCTTCACATTCTTTGGCCAAGCTGTGAATTCATCTTATTTTGTAATTTATCAACCCACAGGATTAGACTGATTTTGATTCATTCCAACACCTGCCTGTAGAATTCAGGAAAACAAGATTTGATTCACACAGTCCTAGAAATTTCTGTTTTTTTACTGTGTCTTAATCTGAGAATTAAAAATCTCCAGCTTGCCATTTTTTGACAGTCACTCCAGTGCAATTAAAAGACCCAACTCCATTCAAATTCATTGGATTTTGATTCTGAACAAAATCATTTATCACATAAACCAGTCAACTTGTCAAAAATTTCCCTAGGCACTGTCTTTAGGGGTGAGTGCAAGCAATATATTGTTAATTAAAAGAGTCACTCTTATACATACACTTGTGGTAACCATTTATCCCGTGGACATAGTGTCATTCTTGTTCTCACACACAGTAACTTATATAACAATTCCCAGTTTCCAGGCTTGGAAGATCTGTGTTTGTGCAACCAGTTCTTGTATCACATAGTTTACCTGTATGGCTGATTTTATTTAGAGAGAGTCTCTTTTTCAAAATTCTCTATTAGAATGTTTAGAACAAACTTAGTAAGCATGTACTCTAAATATTGATGAAGAAACTAGAGGTATCTCTTTCAAATAATTGGAAGTAGAAAACACTGAAAAACAGGCCAACCACTAAAATTGTTTCTTCTATCAAGAACATTGTATAATCAAGACGAGTCCACTGAAATTGTTTACTCCACAAATATACAGCATTTTTTGCAACCCAGGTAGGAGGACACTCTTGACATAAGTATTGGTTAAAGAGAAACTGTACCTGCTAGCTCACCATCCTCTGGAGTACTGGAGTGCAAACCAGAAGGAGGGAGAAATGGCTACTAAGAGCCAGTCCTCCCAACCCACCTCACACCATATCATGTAGACTCAATGTTGGATGCCAAACTTACACTTTTTGGGTATTTTAGGACAGAGGGCAATTGTACTTCTATCAAGACTCATGAGATTTCCCCATTTCCTAATACAGCTAGCTGGTTCACTGAATCTTAAGAAAATATGTTTGTAGAACATGTCCCTACTGAGTGATGCAGACCCTTTCAAATCTGTCTAATACTTCTAGACCTTTACTTACTTTTTACCATTCCTGCTCCTCTTTTTGTCTCAGAAATCATCTTCCTGGACTTATCACTAGAATTTTAATCTTCTTCAGAACTCTTAACATATGTAGGAAGAATAATGATTTGATATGAACTGAGGGTATAGATTTGTTCTCATGGAAATCTAAATTTATTCTTGAAGAATGTACAAATGGCTACCAGACAATCTTCCAATTGTCTGCTATTGGTGAAACATGCATGCAGTTTTGGGTTTTGGTATGTCTACATGAAAACATAAGGAAAGAAAACGAAGTACTAATTGCCCTTGTGAATATTGATGAAAAAACCCTCAAGAAAATACAGCCTATTGAATCTAACAGAATACTAAAAGAATTATCCACCATGATCAAGTGGTATTTAGTGAAGTTTGCCAGTGTTTTCAACATAAGAAATTTAATTACTGTAATACACCACATTAACACAATGAAGAAGAAAATCACATGAAAATCTCTATTGATGCAGAAATTAACATTTGACAGAATCCAATGCCCTTTCAGGTTAAAAAACCTTCAGAAAAATAAGAGTACAAGGTATCTTACACAACATGATGAAAATAATATATATAAAAACACAAGTATTCAAATATTCAATGCTGAAAGAGAGAAAGTCTTCCCCTTGAGGTCTGGAACAAGACAATGATACCTGATTTCACTACTGCTAGAGAATATTTTACTGGAAGACTTCGAAATAGAAATTATACAAAAAAAAACAAAACTAATAAAAGACATCCAAATTAGAAAGGAAGGAGTAAAAACTCTGTATTAAGCAGTGACTTTATTCTTTATATAGTAAGCTTACTAAATCTTTCACAAGAAAACATCTAGAGCTCATAAATCAACCCAAATGCAAGTTACATGAATAACAAGCAAAAGCAGTTGTGTTTTACACACTAGCAAAGAATATTTTCCACTGGAGATTAAAAAGAATTCATTCACAATAGCATATATAGGAATAAAATACCTAAGAATTTTTTTTTTCTAAAGAGGTGAAAAACTTGTACACTGTAAACAACAAAACATTGCTGCAGGAAATTAGAGAAAACCTAAGTGGGAAGATACCCTGTGTTCATGTATAGGAAGAATTAAAATTACTAAGATGCCAATACTACCCAGAGTGAGTTATAGGTTCAATGTTATCCCTATTAAAGTCCCAGGATCATATGGGAAGAAATAGAAAACCCAACCTTTATTCATATGGAATAACAATTCACCAGGACTGCAGTACACCTTAGGGCATTGCACATATTTATTTCCATGTCTCTTGACCTGTTTAGACTGTCAGCTGCAAAGGAGTAGGACAGTATCTTACCATTCCTTCATCTGCAGAACACAGTTTAGTGCTTAATAAGCAATAATGCTGAATAAATATTTTTTGAATAATTGATTAAACAAATGGTTGATTGAGTTGAACAGATGTTGTTAACTTTTGGTGGGAAAGGAGAATCAGTGACAGAAGAGGAAATCCTGTGTAGAGAGGGTTGCCCCATGAATGACAGCCAACTCCAGAGTGGACAGATCAGAGACAGAAGGTATTTTAGTGTATCCAGAAACACTCTCCAGAATTAGCAACAGGGAAATGATATTGGAAACACTGCAAAACTAGAGCCCACTACTATAGAGATGTGGCCTGCTGGGATGAAGTTGTCCACTGGGATAAGTGATGAACATGGAGCTCCAAAGCTGGTTCCCAAAAGTCAAACCTGGCACAAGTTTATGTTATGTTTTGCTTTCTTTCCTCCAGAGAACTATATACTCAGGGACTGGAGAGACAAAAGAATACTTCATTAACAAAGCTTATTAATCCCTAAAGGTGTGGAAACTCTAAATGCTTCCCCTACACTCTCTCAAATCTACTTTAATAATCTTTCCTGAAGAGAAAACAAAATTTTGTCTTGTGGAGACCTGGTGAGTAGTTCCATCTGCCTGCCTTTCATTGGAGCATAGCTTCCAATTTCATCAACAGTTGAAGGAATATTCTGCATTGTTGAAAGCAGACCTTGCCTTTATAATTTCAGGGTGACTCACAGAAGCTTCACTGGTATTGGGGTAATGAGCAAAGGCTCCATGGATCCCTTTTATGGTTGCAACTTTAGGTCCATCAAGAGGGTATAAACATAGAGATAGCTTAAAAATACAAAGTCATGCATATTTAAATAGCCTGAGTGGAGGTAGATAACAGATACACCAAGACATCTTCTTTCTCCAATCTGCCTCCTCTTCTGCCTTCTCAGCAGCACTTTTCCTTATTCCACTCATTCTTCTATCTCAGCAATTATTGGAAGTATCATTTTATTCAATTTCATCCATTTTTGTTTAGCCATTCAACAACCATTTATTTCTCAATTACTTCATATTAGGCTCTAAATATAATTTGGGGAATAAAGAAATGAGTAAGACATTGTTCCTCATTTCGAAGACATTACATCACAAAAGGCAGGAGACATAGAAGTGAGTACAGGCAATATACTGATGTTGTTCTGAAATTATTATCAAATGGATCCAAAAGTTTGGAGGCATCCTGTGGAGGTTAGTGAAGTCTTCACAAGGGAGCTGATTATGGTACTGAACTTCGAAGGAGTAACTGGAGTAATTTCAGAAGGGGGTAGAACCACACCAAGAAGAAACCAAATGGACACAAATGAGGGTTCAATATAACTGTTAGGTGTGGTGAGGTTTTAAAATTATTTCTGAATATCTGGTAAACAATGAAAGGCAGGATGTGAAAGGTGGAACATGCGCCTGGACCTGTTGGCAGCAGCCAGTTATGAAGAGTCAGTGCAGGGTTTATAGAAGGGGATGTTCATGAAAATCTTGCCCTGTGGAAAGCTCACTCTGTGTCAATGTGGCAATTGTTGTTATAAAAACCCCACAGAGGTGATGAGGGATGGAGGAGGAATGGGGAGTGAATCATAGCATATAAAATAATCACTATTAATACTAGTCACAAGGCATGACATTACATATTCATTATTTCATTTAATTCTATTAATTATTATATGAAATTGGCCTGAATATCCTTATTTAATAGATGAAGAATGTGTGATTTACCTCAGTGTGATAAACCTGTCCAAGTCATGTAATCCCATCTAGAATGAAGCTCAGAATTTATTTTTCCTTGGCTTTTGAATTTCACTAATACTTTTACTTTTTGTAACCTTAATTTTTTAGAAGCCTTAGATTTACAGAAGAATTGCAAAACCACTAGAGAAAGTATCCATAGTCATGCCCTCACTTTCCCCTGTTTAAACATCTCCCATTCAGAATACCAGATTATATTTATTTGTGATAATTTTTAGTCCCTTTGTGATGATGACAGTTTCTCAGACTCTCCTTGTTTTTGATGAGCTAAAAAGTCTTATGAGTACATGTCAGGTATTTTTTAAAGTGTCCTTAATTTGAAAATCATCTGATTTTTTACTCATGATTATACTGGATTTATAGTGTCTTGGAGGAAGACACCAGAGATAAGGTGCAATTTTCCTTTTCATTACACAGTACATCCAGTGTACATCCTTTGAAATTGACTTATCGTTGTTGATGTTGACTTGATCAGTATTAAGTTCTTCATTTCTCCCTGCCTTTCCATATATCACCTTTGGAGAGAAGTCACTATCAAAGCCCACATTCAGGAGTGGGATTTTTGCTCCATGGCCTTGAAAAAGCAATATCTGCATGGATTATTGGAATTCTTCTGCATGGGATATTTGAAACTTTTTATTTATATAGTCAACAATTTATTTATATCAGCATGGACTCAAGGCATTTTTTTTTCTTTCTTTTTTTTTCTGTTTATTTTTATTTTACTTTGCAAAGAAGATTTATATTACAAAAATGTTACATTGAAAATATTGGGGATTCCCATATACCCCAACCCCTTCATATCCCCCACTTTCCCACATTAACAGCATCTTTCATTAGTGTGGTACATTTGTTACAATTGATAAACACATATTGAAGCATTGCTACTAACCATGGTCTATAGTTTACATTATTGTTTTTTTAATTTCTTAATTTTTAAAAAAAGCTACTTAGATTACATTAATGTTACACTTAAAATATAGGGATTCCCATATGTCCCACCTCCAACACCTCCCAAAATCTCCCACATAAACATGCTTCATTAGTGTGGCACATTCATTGCAATTGAAAAACACATCCTGGGCTTTGCCATTAAGCATGGACCATAGTTCACATTGTAAACCACACTCTCTCCCACACAGTTATGCATGTTTCATGATGGTACAAAATGTCCTATATCTCTCATTCAATGTCACTCAGGAAAATTCCCAAGCCCTAAAAAACACCCGTATTTTTTTTAAATTTTTTTTTATTTGTAAAATGATATATAAATACATATGCATATATGTGCATTTGTTTACATAAATGTTATTTGTTATATATATATATATATACATTTTATAAAGGTGCCTAGATTACCCAAATATTACTCAGAAACTACAGGGATTCCCATGCTCCCCACTGCCCACACCCCCAAAAACACCCCACACA
>JAQZBX010090074.1:0-12556 GCA_029593785.1 Cabassous unicinctus
ATTCTTAGGAATTTTTCCATTTTTCTACATTGTCTAGTTTTTTGGTGCAGAGTTGTTCATAGTATCCTCTTATGATTTTGTTTTATTATGTGGGGGCAGTAGTAAAGTCCTTGTTTTCATTTTTATTTTACTTATTTGCCTCTTCCCTCTTTTTTCTTTGTCAGTCTAGCTAAGGTTTCTCAATTTTGTTAATCTTCTCAAAGACCAAAATTTTCTTTTTGTTATTTCTTTCCATTTATTTTTGTCTGAAATTTCATTTCTCTTCTGATCTTTGCTATTTAATTCTTTCTACTTGTTTTGGGAATAGTTTGCTGTTCTTTTCTAGTTCCTCCAGCTGTGTAGTTAGGTTAGTGTTTTAGCTCTTCTTTTGTTTTCAATATAAGCATTGAGGGTTATAAGTTTCCCTCTCAGCACTGCCTTCATTGTGTCCCAGGTTTCTGATATATTGTTTTCTCATTTTCATTCATCTTGTGATATTTATTGATTTCTCTCAGAATGTCTTCTTTGACCCACTGATTATTTAAGAGCATGTTGTTTAATTTCAATATATTTGTGAATTTTCCCTTTTTCTGCTTCTTGTTGATTTCCAACTTTAATCCATTGTGCTCAGAAAACTTGAATCCACAGGTGCCCAACTGTCCAGTCTGCACAGGCTGAAAGTGTCTGCCATTGCCAAGAGAGGTGGAGGAAATACCAGCCCCCTTCTATCATATTCGGAGGTGGGGGTGGGTCACAGGTGGCCAACAGTCCAGCTTGTTTAGTCCAAAAATGCCTTGCTTTGTCCTGAAAGTCTGAGGAAACACCAGGCCCCACCTATCCTAATGGGGTGTAGGGGTCGATCCACAGGTACACCCCATTCTACTCCATGAAGGATAGAAGTGCCTGCCATTTCCCAGAAATGCTGAGGAAATACAGCTACCATCTATGATATTTAAGCTAATGTGACAGCTTGGTCAGGTAATTGTGTCCAGGTGTTAGGTACAGCAAGCACTGGGCTAATTGTAATACAAGAGCATTTATGGACTTGGATCACAAGTGAGTTTACTGCATGGATGGCTGAATACATCTGAATCAATCAGGGAGATTGAATCAGCAATGGGTGAGGCTTTTATCCAATCAGTTGAATGCCTTAAAAGGGGAAGTGATTTCAACATTTGGAGAGAATTTCCCAGCTTGTCTTTGGACAGCCAACTTCTCCCAGAAACTCATCGATGACCTTTCATCGGACTTTCATCGGAGCCCCTGGCTTGCAGCCTGCCTGTGGAACCGGGAGTTGTGCATCCCCAGGGTCATGTGAGAGACTCTTAGAAAATCTCATATTATTGACAGATATCTCCTGTTGATTCTGTTTCCTGAGAGAACCCTGACTAATACAGTTTGGTACCGAGAATGGCTCTAGAGGAACAGAGTCTTAAATATGGGATGTCTGAGGTGGTTTTGGGAGTTTTGTAATTGACTCTCTACTTTAATTGGACTTGGGAGTACTAATGACTCCCTTTCCAATGATGAAGAGGTTGCTAACAGTCAATGGCATGAGCTGGCAATAGAGATGCAAAATAGCATCACTGGGTTTCCCTACTTCCATGCTTATAAGAAGCAAGGATTTGGGTGAGAGTGTTTTCAACACCTTAAGAGAATTTTGTGGAGTCAAAAAGTATAATGATGTTGGCTGGTCTTCCTAGATACTCTGGACACAGTTATGAAAGAAAGAGATGAGCTAAAGTCTTCAAATTTGAAACTGAAATGCCACATGAATGATATGAAAGTTTCTACGTGTGCCTTAAAAGAAAATCTTGTCTCCTGTAGCCACAGACTTGAGATATCTGAGAATCAAACCCAGATTCTCATTGTATGAGTAGTAGAGTTACAGAGGAAATTAAAATCTCAACCTTGCAGGGTTTCAGCAATTAAAGTGAAGGCATTGACTGGAAAGGAGTGGAACCTCAAGGATTGGGATGGAGACATATGGGAAGATGATAATATTGGTGGGGACATTGGAACACTAAATTCTGATGGACGGCCCTGTGGAGATCACACCTTGTCAACCTTGTATCATCCAGCCTCCAGCCAGCCCCAGGTAGTCCAGACCTCCTTCCAACCCTGAGACAGTTACCAGCCAAACTCCAGCATGCACTGCCCAACTTCCAGTCTGCCCTGAGGAATTAGCCTTCCAACCCCTGCCTGAAGAGGTTAATCCTGTCTCACCAGAAGAAAATGCAAAGGAATGCCCTGAGTTGAGTAGCCTGAAAGACATCTCTAATCCTTCTCCTTACTTATCCCCACCACCCCTCTTGTTTTCAAGACCTATTACTAGACTAAAATCACAGCAAGCCCCCAAAGGTGAAATACAAAGTATGACCCATGAAGAACTATGTTATACTCTGAAAGAACTGCATAGGTTTTCCAACTTATATAGAAAGAAATTAGGGGAATATGTGTGGGAATGGATACTAAGGGTATGGGATAATGGTGGAAGGAATATAAAGTTGGATGAGGCTGAATTTATTGATATGGGCACACTAAGCAGAAATTCTGGATTCAACACTGTAACTCAAGGTGTTAGAAAGAGCTTTAACAGTTTGTTTGGGTGGTGGACTGAAACATGGACCATACGATGGGTTTGCATGTCTGATGTTGAGATGCCCGATTTGTCCTGGTATACAGTAGATTAGGGGATCAAAGGCTTAGAGTGATTGAAATGCAAGAATGGATTTACCATTTGAGACCTTCTCACCCACCCCAGGAATGTCCAGAGAACACAACTTTAACCAGGACTGTGAGGAATAAATTTGTAAGACTAATGCCATCTTCTCTGAAGTGCTCTGTCGTGCTCTTCTTTGCAGTCCAGATATTACTGTAGGGAGGGTTGTAACAGAATTGGAATTCTTAAACATTATGGGCATGATTGGATCTCAGTCCTGTAAAAGTCAAGTATCGGCAGTTAATCACCAAAGGCAAGGTGGGCATGGCTACAGCAATGAAAGACAGATTCAAAGCAGCACACAGAATAGTCTGAGTCACATGGAGTTATGGCATTGGCTAATAGATCATGGGGTACCTAGAAGTGAAATACATGGGCAGTCTACTAAATTTCTTCTGGGTCTTTATAAGCAGAAGTGTTCTAGGTCAAGTGAACAAAACCCTAACTCATATTACAGATGCAGAGAATCATGGCCCCTTAAACAATTCCCAGACTTGAGACAGCTTACAATCCCAGAGCCCCTTGAATGAGGAGAAGGCCAGGTCCCCTTGGGGAAGAATCTGGTTAAACTGCCAAAAATTTATACTATTAATCTTCCTCCCACCTTTCCCCAGGGAGACCTACAACCTTTTGTCAGAGTAACTGTGCATTGGGGAAAAGGAAATGATTAGACATTGCAGGGATTATTAGACTGGCTCAGAAGAGACATTAATTCCAAGAGACCCAAAACATCATTGTGGTCTACCAGTCAGAGTAGGGGCTTATGGAGGTCAGGAGATTGATGGAGTTTTAGCTCAGGTCTGCTCACAGTGGGTCCAGTGGGTCCCTGGACCCATTCTGTGGTTATTTCCCCAGTTCCAGGAAGCATAATTGGAATAGACATACTCAGTAACTGGCAGAATCCCCACATTGGATCCCTGACTTGTGGAGTAAAAGCTATTATGGTTGGAAAGGCCAAGTGGAAGCCTCTAGAACTGGCCCTGCCTAGCAAAATAGTAAATCAAAGGCAATACCAGATTCCTGGGGCAGGGGAAATGCAGAGATTAGTGCCACCATCAAGGATTTGAAGGATGCAGGGGTGGTGATTCCCAACACATCCCCATTCGACTCTCCTATTTGGCCCATGCAGAAAACAGATGGATCTTGGAGGATGACAGTAGATTATCATAAACATAACCAGGTGGTGACTCCAATTGCAGCTGCTGTCCCAGATGTGATATCATTGCTTGAGCAAATCAACACTTCCCCTGGTATGTGGTATGCAGCTGTTGATCTGGCAAGTGCTTTTTTCTCAATTGCCATTAGTAAGGACCACCAGAAACATTTTGCTTTCAGCTGGCAAGGTCAGCAGTATACCTTCACTGTCCTGCCTGAGGGGTATATCAACTCTCCAGCACTATGTAAATATATTGCTGGCAGAGACCTTGATCATCTCTCCCTCCCATGAGACATCACATTTGTCCATTATATTGATGATATCATGTTGATAAGACCTATTGATCAAGAAGTAGCAAAGACTCTAGATTTATTGTTAAGGCATTTGTGTGAGAGAGGATGGGAGATAAATCCAACAAAAACACAGGGTCTTTCCACCTTAGTGAAATTTCTAGGTGTCCAGTGGTGTGGGGCCTGTCAAGATATTCCCTCTAAAGTAAAAGAAAAGCTGTTGCACCCGGCCCCTCCTACAACCAAAATAGAGACACAATGCTTAGTTGGCCTCTTTGGATTTTGGAGACAACACATTCCTCATTTGGGTGTGATACTCTGGCCCATTTACCAAGTGACCAGAAAAGCTGCTACTTTTGATTGGGGACTGTCACAAGAGGAGGCCCTGTGACAAGTCCAGGCTGCTGTGCAAGTTGCACTATCACTTGGACCATATGACCCAGCAGATCCAATGGTGCTGAAAGTTTCAGTGGCAAATAGAGATGCTGTCTGGAGCCTTTGGCAGGCCTTTATAGGGAAATCACAATGCAGACCCTTAGGATTTTGGAGCAAAGCCTTGCCATCCTCTACTGATAACTACTCCCCTTTTGAGAAGCAGCTTTTGGCTTGCTACTGGGCCTTAGTAGAGACTGAATTCTTAGCCATAGGCCATCAAATTACCATGAGACTTGAGTTGCCTATCATGAGCTGTGTATTGTCTGACCCACCAAACCATAAAGTTGGGTGTGCACAGCAGCATTTCATAATAAAGTGGAAGTGGTATATATAAGATAGGCCTCGAGCACATCCTGAAGGCAAAAGTAAGTTACATGAGGAAGTAGCCCAAATGCCGATGGTCACCACCCCTGCATTGTTGCCTTCTCTTTCCCAGCCCACAGCTATGGCCTCTTAGGCAGCCCCTTACAATCAGTGGACTGAGGATGAGAAAACTCGGGCCTGGTTTACATTTGGTTCTGCAAGATATGCAGGTACCACCCAAAAGTGGACAGCTGCGGCACTGCAGCCCTTTTCTGGGACATCCTTGAAGGATAGTGGTGAAGGCAAATCCTCCCATTGGGCAGAACTTCGAGCAGTGCACCTAGCTTTTTCTTTTGCTTGGAAGAAGAAATGGCCAGAGGTGCATTTGTACACTGATTCATGGGTTGTTGCCAATGGTTTGGCTGGATGGTCAGGGACTTGGAAGGAACATGATTTGATTGGATAATTAGTGACAAGGAGGTCTAGGGAAGAGTTATGTGGAAGACCTTTCTGAGTGCGCAAAAAACATGAACATATTTGTGTCCCACAGAAATGCGCACCAAAGGGTGACTTCAGCAGAGGAAGAGTTTAATAATCCAGTGGGTAAGACGACCCACTCTGTGGCTAATGCTCAGCCTCTTTCCCCAGCCACTCCTGTCATTGCCTAATGGGCTCATGAACAAAGTGTCCATGGAGGTAGAGATGGAGGTTATGCATGGGTTCAGCAACATGGACTTCCCCTTACCAAGGATGACTTGGCTACAGCCACTGCTGAATGCCCAATCTGTTAACAGCAGAGACCCACACTCAGCCCCAGATATGGCACCATTCCTCAAGGTGACCAGCCTGCTACCTGGAGTCAAGTTGACTATATTGGGCCACTTCCACCATGGAAGGGGCAGTGATTTGTTTTAACTGGAATAGAGACATACTCTGGCTATGGGTTTGCATTTCCAGCATGCAATGCTCCTTCCAAAACTACCAACAATGAAGTTACCAAAAATCTTATCTACCATCAAGGCATTCCACACAGCATTGTTTCTGATCAAGGAACACATTTCACAGCAAATGATGTGTGGGAATGGGCACATGCCCATGGAATTCACTGGTCTTACCATGTTCCCCATCACCCTGAAGCAGCTGGATTAATAGAATGGTGGAATTGCCTTTTGAAGACTCAGTTATGGTGCCAACTAGGTGGCAATACATTGCAGGTCTAGGGCAATGTTCTCCAGGAGGCTGTGTATGCCCTGAATCAGCATCCTCTCTAGGGTGCTCTTTTTCCCATAACCAGGATTCATGGGTCCAGGAATCAAGGGGTGGAAATGGGAGTGGCACCACTCACTATTTCCCCTAGTGACTCACTAGGAAAGTTTTGCTTCTTGTCCCTGCAACCTTAAGCTCTGCTGGTCTACAGGTTTTAGTCCAAAAAAGATGATTGCTGCCACCAGGGAACACAACAATGATTCCATTGAACTGGAAGTTAGGATTGCCACCTGACATCTTTGGGCTCCACTTACCAGTGAATTAACAGGCAAAGAAGGGAATTACTGTAATGGCTGGGGTGATTGTTCCTGACTATCCAGGGGAAATAGGACTACATCTACATAATGGAGGTAAAAAAGTGTTTGCCTGGAATGCAGGAGATCCTCTAGGTTGTCTCCTAATATTGCCATGCCCTGCAATTAAAGTTAATGGAAAATTGCAACAAACCAGCTTAAGCAGGACTAACAATGGCCCAGAATCTTTGGGAATATAAGTTTGGGTCACCCCACCAGGCAAAGAACCATGGCCAGCTGAAGTACTTGCTGAAGGTAACAGGAACATCGAATGGGTAGTGGAAGAAGGTAGTGATAAATATGAATTTCGACCATGTGACCAGTTACACAAACAAGGACTGTAATAATCATGAGCACGTCTTCCTTGTTTTGTTATGAGTATGATTGTATATGTACACAAAACAAAATTCTTGTTTTTGTCCCCAACCTTTTCCCCTATCATATGTAAAGTTGTAATAATTCCATGTCATAATATTTAAGGATGTCAAATTTAAGAGTGAATATTACCCAAGCACTTGTACCCTATTCTCTGGGGAATTAAGTATTTCCAGTTGTATGCAGGGGAGTTGAACACTGTTAGGCAGAAATGTATATGTATGCTTCTCTGTTTTTGTTTTTACTTAGAGACTAAGTATGGTTTAGGGTAATGTGTATGGTTGCCAAATTGACAAGGGGTGGACTGTGATGGTTAGGCTAATGTTTCAACTCAGCAAGGTAATTGTGCCCAGGTGTCAGGTCCAGCAAGCACTGAGCTAACTGTAATACAAGTGCATTATGGACTTCGATCACCAGTGAGTTTACTGCATGGATGGCTGAATACATCTGAATCAATCAGGAAGATTGCATCAGCAATGGGTGATGCTTTAATCCAATCAGTTGAATGCCTTAAAAGGGGAAGTAATTTCAACATTCAGAGAGAATTTCCCAGCTCATCTTTGGACAGCCAATTTCTCCCAGGAGCTCATCAAGGACCTTTCATTGTACTTTCATTGAACCCCATGGTTTTCAGCCTGCCTGTGGAACCCGGACTTGTGCATCCCCACAGCCACATGAGAGACTCTTATAAAGTCTCATATTATTGACAGATATCTCCTGCTGATTCTGTTTTCTGAGAGAACCCTAATACACTACCGATCTTACTTTGTGGTGGGGATGAAACTACAGGTGTCTGATTATTCAGTCTATTTAGGCCAAAAGAACCTGCAGTACCCAGAGAGGCTAGGGAATCACTAATTCTTCATATCCTTTTTGGGGGGTATAGCCACAGATGCCCAACATTTGAGTTTATGCATTCCCAAAGCACCTGCAGTTGCCCAGATAGGCCAAGGAAATTCCAGCCCCCTCCTATACTATGGGTGGGAGGACAGGGGTGGAGATGGAATTGAAGGTGCTCAACAAAGCAGTTTACATGGGTCTAAAGTGCCTGCTATTACCCAGAGAGGCTGTGAAAGTGCAGGTCCCCTCCTACCCTATTGATGGGCTGGGTGGAGGTACAGGTGTCTTAGTATCCAATCCTGTCTGTGCAAACTGAAATCACCTGCAGTTGCCCAGAAAAGCTGAGGAAACCCAACTCCTCTCCTTGCCTATTGATGTATAAGAATAGAGCCCCATGTTTCCAAATATTCAGTCAGTACTTACAAAAATTGCCTGCATTACACAGGGAGGCTTGTATAGGTCCAGTAAGCATCCCCTTGCCAGAGATGGTGCTGGAGCCTAGGCTAGGTCTCCATTCCGTTCTGGGTGGAAAATGCCAGTCCCTAACATCTCTGTGATTTTTCCTTCAGCCCTGCTTCACCTTTTGCCTGGGGCATAATTAAAATGACGGCTGCAGGCTTCTTTTTAACTTGGACAGGTTCAAACTTCAGCTGTTCTTAGGATTAAACTTTAGCCATTCAAATTTATTAATCAGTAGCTGAAGTTGGTGGCTCAAAATCTTTTCCTCCTCCATTTTTGGAAAATGGAACTTCCAACTCCAGCCACAGAATAGACCCCAAGGGAGCTTGTGCCACCAGTGAAGGATGGGCACCACCTTCCATGTCAAGGAGTACTCTACTCATGCAACATCACTGCAGATGGGAAGTCTCCTTGCATTCTTTCAAGTATGTTGCAGGATGCTCTTCTGGTCTCCTGGCCACCCAAAAAGCAGCTTTAAATAGCTCTGGGTGGTTATTTTCAGTTATAAATTTATTCAAAATTCAACATTCTTAAAGTAATATTTTGAAACACGTTCAAATAATGAATTATATAAATATACGTTAATGTGAAGAAGGTTTTCAACTGCTTTCTATACCTAAAATAATTAATAAGGATAAAATATGTCATAAAATAAACAAGTATTTTAATACTTTGGAAATTTCAAATGCTGAACATTTTGTAAACCCTGTAAGAAAATTAGAAATTGAGAAATTATCTTTACAGGTAACCCATAGTCCTGAATAAAGGAAGTCATTTGAGAAAACTAAGAACACTTAATTTTCAAACACAAAGTCTACATTGAGAAGAGTGAATGAAGTAATTGGAGAACATGGGACTTTGTGAAAATGAATAGTGGTAGAAATAATAACAGGGTAGCTTTGTTTTATTCTGCGTGAAAAGTATACATTATGATTAAATAACCACCATGTTGGAAACCCAATGAATGCAACTAATAATCACTCAGAAAAATGATCACATATTGTAAGACTGTTAATACTCAACCTTTATTTCCTAATATATTAAGTTGTTACATATTTCATCAAGCTGTTCTATTTTTTATGGATTTCAATAATTGCCAACCAATTTTTCCTTATCAATGGTGCTGGTGTAAGCACAATCATAAAGATTGATTTCATGCTGTCCTTTCAGATTTATGAAGTTATTGGTAGTTGAAAGCCATGCAAGAAATGGCTTTTCCCTTTTGAGGTATGGTATTATTTCAGTCATCTAAGTGATGCAGGGGATAAAAGGGGATATTTTCAAGCTTAAAGCACAATATAACTAAAATCATGATAAAGCTTGTGTGCAGTAAAAGAATTCTACAGACATTAAAAGTGAGGCAATTTCAAGTTTCTTTAGAAAGCAGGAGATTATGATCAGCACCCAAATGGTAACTCAGAAGCTTTCATCCTGTTTTTATACCTATGTTAGGTATAGAACTAGATGGGTGTTAGTTCACACCCATCTAGTTCATTGCTTGAAGGCTAGCTAGGTTTCCTTGAAGAAATAATCTGTAATACCAAAGCAAGAACACAAAATATACATGCCCAGTAATTTCAAAAGGTAATGCAGGGAACAAGACCAATGGATTAGGCAGATAAGGTTAGCTCTCACTAAAACAATAAGGAAAAAGCCAGAGGCTGTCATAGGAACCTGCTTTGGGGCATAGCAAACCAGGCCACTGCTTACCAACTCCCAGAAGAGTGAGGGTCAGAGGCACAAAGAAGCCAAAATAATTAATTGTGAGATATGAAATCTCCCAGCTGTGGGGAAGGGCTCCCTTCCCCCACCCTTGAGATATTAAGTGAGGGTAAAACTCCTGGAAAATTTTATCTAACTGAGAGTAGAGCAGATGTCTATCTCTATGAGAAGGTGCTCTGAGTCATCTAGGAGGTTACTGGACAGATAGAGAAGCCAGGAATAATCATAGGATGCTTACCTCAGTGGCTGGAAGGGCACACATACCTGGCCCACAGGGTGGACAGACTAGGTGGAAACCTTAGCCCCCTGCCCCAATGAGACAGTGATGGCAGATTCCTTCCAAGGAAGAGGGGTCTTGGAGGGTGGAGAGTGATTTCTTTGCAATGTTTAGGCAGCTGGGCCCCCCTTGGCTATTGGAAGGGACCACAACTCAAGGAGAAAGGGATTGCCTCAGGCAGGTAGTCACACCCAGCCACCTAGGTAAAGAGAGGAATTGCATCAGTGAGAAGGCAGAGACAGGCAGAGATCAGCTGACTGCAGGAGATCTAGCCTGCCCAAGGTAAAAGGGACAGATAGCCTTCTGAAAGGCTAATTAACCCAAGGAGGCAGAAAGGTTCAGTGGAAGAATTCCTGCTTAGCATATATGAGGTCCCTGGTTCAGTTCCTGCCTCTTCCTTAAGTGATCCATAAGGTTATCAGGTATCCAGCTGAAACTTTATGTCAGGTAACATATAGACATTTACTATGTATTAGCTTTTCTTGGATCTCTTATTTTTTTTTAAGTTCCTTTTATTTCATTTCCCTTACTTATTCACTAAAACCCAGTTCAAAACCTGCAGAGGGCAGACTGCAGGGTGAGTGAGTGAGGAACACCAGCAGCCTGAGAAGATCCTTACGGATATAAGAGAGGAGGCTCTTGTTCTGTGTTTATCTTTTTTCTTCTGTCTCCTTTATTAAAAAAACATGAGTCGCTGGTTTGTTTCTTGCTTGTTTTGTAACTCCTTCCTTTGTTTCTCTGCTTGCTTCTTTTTCTTTTTTTCTTTTTTTGTTTTTTTTCTGCTCTATTCTACGTACACTATTTCTTTTCACTCCTTCATCTTTATATACTTTGTTTTCCATTTATTCTTTCATTTCACCTCTTTTATTTGGTCTCCAGTTTTTCTAGTTTGTATTTCTCCCCCTCGTGTTTTTTGTTTACTTTCTCTTTTTCACTTTTTTCATTCTCTTTTCTCATTTCCTTTTCCCTCTTCTTGCATTCCAGCTTTTAAATTCATTCTATATATTTTTTCTCTATTTTGTTTCTTGTTTCCTTGTTTCTATTCCACTTTCCTAATCTTATTCCTCTGTGCTTCTTACTCATGTTAATTTTTCAATTTCCTCGGTCTTGTATGGTTGCTCTCCTACATTTTATAATTATCATTACTATTATTCTTTTCATCTTCCTCTCTCTTTCTTTTTCTCTGGTCCCAAATTTTTTTCTTTCAAAGGAACATAGATCTCTCTGACAAAAAAATGGCTGAATGGGGGCAAGATCCTGCTCAAGTGATCTGTTTTGGGAACCCACAGTGTAGGAGGCTTCAGGTCATCGAAGAAGGAGCTGGAAAAGAGATAAATTCCTCAAGGTGCTGCTGGCCTGATTCTTGTTTATTGTGTTTTCTCTACCTTGATTTCCCCTTATCTGTGTATACTGATTTTGTCTACCAATGATACCTCTTTTCCTTCCCTCATCTTTATAACTCTGATATTTGTTCTTACATTGCACCTCTCTTTGTTTAATCCTCAATTTTTCTAGATTTAATTTCTGTCTCATTTACCCTGTTTTCATTCTTTTATTAACATTTTTTTTCTTTTTGTCTTTTCTTTTATCTTTCCCTCTTTCCTCAACATTTTGGACTTTTAATTCATTCTATATATTTTTTTCTATTCAGTTTCCCATTTCATTTTTGCTAATCATCTTTTTTATTCCTATTTTTCTACACTGCTTACATGAGTTAATATCAATTTTCCAAGGTCTTATATGGTTCCTGTTCTAATGATTACTATTATTATAACTATTATCCTTTTATTTTTCTTAACTCTTTCACTTTTGCTGGCCCTATTTTTTCTTTCAAAAGAACATAGACAAAAGTAAGGAAATAAAATAAGAAGAACAAAGTGTCAAAGAGAAAACTTAATGCAAACACACAAAAACAGCAATTAAATAAAACCCTAGAGTAGAGAGAGAAAATAATCAACTGAATATACCCATCAAGATAAAAAGATGACCAAACAGGAACAAAAAATTACAAACCATACTTAGAAATAGGAAGACATGGCACAGTCCAATGAACAAACTAAAAACCAGGAAGAGATGTAGAACATTGAACAATTAATTCAAACAAATACCATGAATCAACTTAAGGAAGTGAAGGAAGACATTAAGGGTATTAAAAAGACATTGGGATTCTGGGAAGATGGCTGACTAGTAAGACACGGGAATCTCTTCTCCAGAAAAATAGCTAAAGAACAGGGCTGAAACAGCCCCAAAATATATCTAGGGTTTAGGACAGCAGGTGAAGGCTGCACACCACCCAGAGGAGAGAGGGACAAAAGAGGGAAATCGTGACCACAGAACTGTGAGTTGGAATCAGCAGCGGCTGCTGCTGCCTGCACCCTCTCCCACACTCTTTAGAATTCTCCGGCCTCTGGGCCTGCAACTACAGACAAAGGGGGCTCC
>JAQZBX010090075.1:0-12557 GCA_029593785.1 Cabassous unicinctus
TTTTTTGTGGATATGAATATCCAGTTTTTCCAGCACCATTTGTTGAATAGACTATACTCACCCAGCTGGGTGGGCTTGACAGTCTTGTCAAAAATCACTTGACCCTAGATGTGAGTTCTCAATTTGGTTCCATTGGTCAATCTTTCCATCTTTTTGCAAGTAACATGCTGTTTTTACCACTGTAAATAAGTAATATGCTTTAAAGTCAGGGAGTGAGAGTGCTCCAAATTCATTTTTTTAAGGTATTTTGGGTTATTTTCGTGGCTTAGCCTTACAAAGAAATTTGATATTGGCTTTTCCATATCTGAAAAAAAATGTAGTTGAGATTTTTATTGGAATTGCATTGAATATATAAATATTATTAATGATATTTACCTTTTGACTTCATGAACACTTAATGTCCTTACATTTGTTTGTCTTTGTCGATTTCTCTTTAAAATGTTCTGTAATTTTCTGAATACAATTCCTCTATTTCCTCAGTTAAGTTTATTCCTAAATACTTGATATTTAGGTTGCTATTATAAATGGAATTTTTTTTGTTTTCCTCCTCAGTTTACTCATCAGCAGTGTGTAGAAATGTTGTTGATTTTTACGTAGTAATCTCCTATATGGCCACTGTGCTGAACACATCTATTGATTCTAGTATCTTTGTTGTAGATTTTTCAGGATTCTGTAGATATAAGATCATATCATCAGCAAGTAGTGAAAGTTTTACTTCTTCCTTTCCTATTTAGGAGTCATTGATTTTTTTTAAATTTTTTATCTAGCCTAATTGCTCTAGCTAGAACTTCTAGCACAATATTGAATAACAGTGGTGATGTGGGCATCCTTGTCTAGTTCTTGATCTTAGTGGGAAAATCAGTGTTTCACCGTTGAGTGCAATGCTAGGTGTAGGTTTTTAATATATGGACTTTACCATATGGAGAGAGCTTCCTTATCTTCCTATCTTTGGGAGTGTTTTGATTAATTAAGAAAGGATGCTGTATTTTTTCAGTCTCCTTTTTTTTTCATTAAATTCAGATTAACATGTGATTTTTCTTGTTCAATTAATGTGGTTTATTACACTAATTGATTTTCTTGTTTTGAAACACCCTTTTATACCTGGGAGAAAGCCCACTTGATCATGGTGCATAATTTTTTAACATGCTTTTGGATTTGGTTTGTAAGTATATTGTTGAGGATTTTTGCATCTATATTCATTAAAGATAGTGTCTGTAATTTTCTTTTTTCATAGTATCTTTATCTGGTTTTGGTTTTAGGGTGATGTTGGTTGCATAGAATATATTTGGTAGTGTTCTTTCCTGTTCCATTTTTTGGAAGAGCTTGAGCAAGATTGGTATTAAATCATCTTTGAATGATTGGTAGAATTCAGCTGTGAAGCCATCTGGTCCTGGGCTTTTTACCTTTGGGAGGTTTTTTCATGACTGTTTCAATCTTTTTACTTATGATTGGTTAGTTGAGGTCTTCTATTTCTTCTAGGGTCAGTGTAGGTTGTTTATGTTCTAGGAATTTGTCCATTTCCTCTACATTGTCCAGTTCTTTGGCATACAGTTGTTCATAGTATCCTCTTATGATCGTTCTTATTTTGCAGGGTCAGTGATAATGACCCCCTCTCGTTTCTGATATTATTTCTTTGCATTTTCTCTCTATTTTCTTTGCCAGCTTAACTAAGGGTTTGTCGATTTCATTGATTTTCTCAAAGAACCAATTTTGGTTTTGTTGATTCTATTGTTTTTTGTTGATGTTCTCAAATTTCATTTATTTCTGCTCTGATCTTTACTGTGTTTTCCTTCATCTTGCTTTGGGATTAATTTGCTGTTCTTTCTCTAGTTCTTCCAGGTGTGCAGTTAGAGCTTCAATTTTAGCTTTCTTCTTTTATAATGCAAATATTTAGGGCTATACATTTCCCTCTCAGCACTGTCTTTTCAGTATCCCATAGGTTTTGATATGTTGTTGCTCTCATTTTCATTTGCCTCAAGATATTTGCTGAATTCTCTTGCAATTTCTTCTTTTGACCCACTGATTATTCAAGTGTGTTGTTTAATCTCCATATATTTATGAATTTTCCCTTTTTCCATCCATTATTGATTTCCAGCTTTATTCCATTATCATCAGAGAAAGTGTTTTGTAAAATTGCAATCTTTTAAAATTTGAGACCTGTCTTATGACCCAACATATGGTCTATCCTGGAGAATGATAGATGAGTGCTTGAAAAGAATGTACATCCTGCATTTTGGGGATGTGATGCTCTGTAAATATCTGTTAGGTCTAGTTCTCTTATCATATTATTCAAGCTCTCTCTTTCTTTATCTATCCTCTGTCCAGATGTTTTATCCAATACTGAAAGTATTGGAGTCTCCCATTGTTAATGTAGCCTCATCTATTTCTCTCTTAAGTTATGCCAGTGTGTGCTTCATGTATCTTGGAATACCCAGGTTACTTGCATAAATATTTTTTTTTATTTCTTCTTGGTGAATTTCCCCTGTTATTAATATATAGTGACTTTCTTCATCCCTGAAAACAGTTTTGCATTTAAAATCTATTTTGTCCAATATAAATATCACTACTCCATCTCTTTTTTGGTTACTATATGTGTGGGATATTTTTTTCTAACCTTTTACTTACAACCTGGTTTTGTCCTCATGTCTGAAGTGAGTCTTTTATAGGTTATCATAAAGTTACCTCATATTTTTTATCCATTCTATCAAGCTATTTCTTTTGGTTGGTTGATTGAAGTCATTAACATTCAATATTATTACTGTAGAAGGCATTACATGGTTTGTCCATTTTATTCTTTGGCTTTCTGTTGTCATATCTTAGTATTGTCTGTCTTTTGACCCTTTAATTTACCCTTCCAAATAATCTTCATTTCTATAATCTTTTTCAAGTCTCTCTTGATTTTTCCTTTTAGGCTACAGCACTCCCTTTACTATCTCTTGTAATTTTTTTTTTCTTTTCTTTTTTTTTTTAATCTGTGAAGTCTTTAAATTCACTCTAATTTTAGAAGGACAGTTTTGCTGGATACGGAATTCTTGACTGACAGTTTTTTGTCTTTCAGTACCTTAAATACATCATACCACTTTCTTCTCATCTCAATAAGCTCTGATGAGAGATTCATACTTAGTATTACTAAGATTTCTTGTATGTGATGCTTTTCTTTTCTTTTAATACTTTCAAAATCCTCTCTTTATCTCTGATATTTGTCATTCTGAATAGTAGGTGTCTCAGAGTAGGTCTATTCTGATTTATTTTGTTTGGGGTGCATTGTCCTTCTTGGTTTTTGATATTTATGTCTTTCTTAAGGGTTTGGAAGTTTTCAGTCATTTTTTCCTCAAATATTCTTTCTTCTTCTTTTCCATTTTGTTCTCCTTTTGGGGCACAGATAACGTGTATGTTTGTGTGCTTTGAGTTGTCATTCAATTCCCAGAGACACTGTTCTCCTATCTTTCCCAGTTCAAATGTACTCTCCCTGAAATCACTAATTCTGTCTTAATGCAAATCATATCTGCTGTTATGTGCCTCTGATGTATTTTTAATCTCATCTCTTGTGTCTTTCATTCACATAAACCCTGTTACTTTTCTTTGCAGGCTTTCAAATTGTTCTTATGCTCTCCCAGTATCTTCTTAATATCATTTATAGCTTTAGTCATATTTTCTTTCAATTTTGGAATTGATTTAGATTTGTTTGATTATCATTGATTTGTTGTCTTAAATCCTGTATCTCATCATGATATTTCATTTGATTTTTTGGCTGGGTGATCTCTACCTGTTTTCTAGTATGGCTTATAATTTTTTTGCAGATGTCTAAGCATCTGAATATGTTTGTGAATTTACTCTGATGGTCAATTTCTCTCTCTTTTGTGGTTTTTTTTTTTCACAGATCTTCTTCGATTTTTGGTTCAACTCATTCTGAGTCTTTATTGTTGACCTTAAGTTATAAAAATTGGCACAGGGACTCACTAATGGGCACAGATTTTCTCCCAGGAGTTGGGGTTAAAGAAAGATCTGAAACCATTTTTTCTTCTTGCAATTTCCTGGCTAGCCAGCAGATAGCACTAGTAGGTGAATGTTTCCATGGAGATGTTTCTTTCAACTTCTGCTTTCCTGTGTTTCTGCTCTGGACAAGCCAAGATTCAAAGGGGACTCTGCTGGCTGAATTCACTGAAAAGAAACCACCTTTTCCCCCACAATGCACCCTCCCTCTTTCCTTGTATCAGCTTACAGGAAAGAAGAAACCTGTTTCCCTCTCAGTTAGCAGTATTGAGCCAGGGCTTTTATCTAGGCTTCATGCCTTGACAGTGAGAGATGGGTGCTCTTTCCAGAAGCTGCCGAAGGTTAGGAACTCACATTTGCTGTTTTGGATTATTTGTCCACTTGCCTCTTTTCCTCCTGGGGGTTGTGCAGCACTATACTGTTCTGCTGTCCCCCAAAGCAGGTCCCTCAGACAGCTTTTGGCCCTTTCTCTGTTGCTTTTGTGAAAAGTTGAGCCTTGATTGCCTATTCTGAAGCCATCTTCCCAGAACTCTGAAACTCATTTAATTTGATAATCCACTAGCATGGGGCTTTGTTTCTTGATTTATAAACTAAGATGGAACTGAATATATACTATGATGTTATTTTATATAAAAGGGAATTAAGGAAGGCATTGTGGGCGTGGATATAAGAAAAAGGTTTCATTCATCAAGTATTAGTGAAAGGATGTGATAGAGGAGTACTCCTCAAACTTTAATGTGCATATGGTTTACATAGATAACTTGTTAAAATGTAGATACTAATTTAACTGATCTAGTGTTTAGCCTTGAAACTCTGCATTTCTAATACAATCACATGATGCTGAAAATTACATTTAAAATACAGATTCTCAGGCTTGCTGCTTTGTTGTCTATCTCATTAAGTCTATTGTAAGAAGTATTTATTTCTAGTATTTATTCATAAAAATATTAAATTTATTTATTATGAATTAAAAAATATTATTGTAAAAACAATGTGTTTTTAATGAATATTTCATCAAATTCTTATAATCCCAAGAAGTTTAGGAATAATTGTATTAGAATTTTTAATCCAAATTTTTGACATACTAATTATTAACCAGGCAGAATAGCTTAAAAAAACGTTGAACCACTTATTATCAGCTTAGACACAAGACAGTAACTGATGACATTGCATGTACTCTGAAATTTTACTGAGTTGGCAATTTTTTATTTTCTTTCAGGTCACAAGAGAGAACTTAAAGCTTTCAAAGAATTTGAAAGTGGAACTGTCAGGTAAAGCAAATGAATAACACAACTACAGCAAATAAAGCTTGCCACAGTTTTTCTATGTTTGTTTAACTGAGATATTAAATTTTTGATTAATCATTCAAACTTTCATATATAAAAGTTCACAAACATCTTAATCTTAGGGGAAAAAAAGCAAAAAAAATATGCAACTCACTCTGCTTTATATTTCTTGTACTTATTGCTCACAAAATATATTTCAAACATATTGATAAAAATAATAGAGGAAAACAAAATTGCTTTCCACTGAAAATAATTAGAATTCCAGCATATTCTCTGATTTAGTCTGTTTCAATAGTACCTATTTTCTTCTTTTTGGTTATATAAAGATTGTACAGTATTCTCTGGTTACCACATAATCTTTGGAAAAATGGATATTGTTTTATATCTCCAAGCTCATAACAGTGAAGTGAGGGTTATGTGAGTGACTCACTTTCAGTTTACAATGAACCTTTCCTCTTCCTGTGAATGATAATATGTTTTGCAAGCTTTAAGAGGATAAGTGCTCAAAAGTACAGTTTTATTTGTGTCCATTATTTTAAAAGTCTCTCTTCTTTTCAATTACAGGATAAAAATGGAAACCTAAAGTGTGCTTTTGTTTGGCCTGGGTTTTTTAATCCAGAAGTGGTATTTTATAGATTAATCTATACTTTTAAAATATACTACAACTGTGTTAGTGTCTCTTGAATACTTTACTATATAAAAAATAGCACAGGATGTCATCATAATAATAGACATTTTTTTTTACTTACAGTTTGGTCTAATTCCAGATGCTTTCCTCTTTAATATTATCTGTTCTGCTCTCCAAGTCATATCGGAATCAGTAAATGGGCACATAGAGATAATTCATTTGAAGTACCTGTACTTAAAAGTTCTTGTTCTAGCACTAAAATAATAATGATCCAAAACATAATATCAAGAGAACAACAGTTTTTCATTTAATTATTCTTCATATTATTCTTTTTTTTTTTAGAGACCAGTAAAAAGAGTTTAAAAAGAGTACATACACAAGACATGGGTGCGGGCCATGCTACAGGGTGAGCCACATGTGTGGGGCCCCATAGTAGGCCTTTTTAAGGCTTTTTCTCCTCCCCATTCCCATATTAAGGAAGCATCTCAGCTATCTCCTGTACCAATTGGTTGCCTTTCTACCTTCACCTGCCAGCTTTCAAACCAATGGGGAGGCCTTTCTGTTGTTATTTTGTGCTTCTTTTGAGCCCGGAGTTTCAAATGGTACCTCATGACCAGGGCCTTCTTGATAATTTGGTAAGACACAAGTATTAGTATGGCTGTATTAAGGCTGGAGAATCTATGTAAATTTTTAAATAAATTCCTCATCATCCTTAGCAAGAAGAAGTAAAGCAACATCTAAAGCATGGCAACATGAACTAAAGCATTCTGCCTTACAAGACGAGAAATAAAAAAACATAATTTTATTTAAAGATATTAAAATACATCATAAACTGTCTTTAAAGGAAAAGTTTTACTCTTGAGTATGAAGCATTACAGAGATTTTTTTTCATGATATGCAATTCTAGATGACAGATAATTGTAGCTCCTTCTAATATAACAAGGTTTTTGTTACTACAATGAGTTACTTGGACCTTTTAGCAAATTGAATATTAAAATAACAAACATCTAAGAGTATTTATTTAATATGACTTTCCTCCTTAAAGTAAATAAATATGACAAATTGTCTAATAAATACTTCTATTTATGTAATACTTGTCACAGACTTCCTTATGCTCCATTCAATAGGATTACAGCAAGGGACTCTGTTAACAACTTAATTGACTATATTAATTGCTGTCAAATTCATTTTCTCTGTAAAGATTTCTTTGGGGCTTATCTTAACTACAGATGATCATTTTTGAATCTTCTTACTCTTTTACTTTGAATGATTACTTACTTCAGTTTAGTCTTCTTTTGCACATCTTTTTCCCAAGGTATTCTGCTACAAAGGAATTTTGTCTGCTTATCAATCACTAGAACATAGAATTTCTTGAGCTTTTGGAATATTGGTAGGATGAACTTTCATAACTATAATTAGATTCAGGCTCTCATACTGTAATTTTTTAAATAAAATCAATTTTGATACATATTGAAAAAGCATGAATCCATCCAAAGTGTACAATCAATGATATTTGGTGTAATCACATATCTGTGCATTCATCACTTCAATAATTTTTAGAGAACTTTCATTATTCCAATTATAGTAATAAACAAGAAACAAACAAAATTCATCACCTCTCAATCTCTCTGTGCTTCCCTTGCCATACATAACTGCTATTCTTTTTCATTCTCCTTAATATATTTGTATTTATAGTTTGTAAAAGCAGCCTAAAATATGCAATATCACCCATATTTGTGTTTTACACGAGGTTTTACTATCTTGTACAGTCCTTTGTTACAGTTTTTAGCTTTTCTTCTAGTAATATGAATGACCTTAGACTTTCCCTTTCAACCACTGTCATACACATACAATAGCTCTGCCAGTTACAAACACCATGATATGGTTTCACCACTTCTATTCATTTCCAAATATTTACAAACAACTTTTTTTTTAACAATTCTGCAACGATTAACCCTCAGTTTCCCATTCTCTACCTTCCTTCTAATTTCTGGTGAACTATATTCTAATTATTAATTCATTAGTAAACACAACATATTTTGTGCATAAGAGCCCAATCATACAGTATTTGACCTTTTGTGTCTGACTGGCTTCACTCAACATAATGTCCTCCAGGTTCATCCATGTTGTCATAGGCTTTACGACTTCATTTTTTCTTACTGCTGCATAATATAATATCATGTGTATATGTAACTGGGTCATATGGCAAGTTTATATTCAACTTTCTTAGAAACTGCCAAACAGTTGTCCAAAGTGGCTGTCCCATTTTACATTCCTACTAACAGGGAATAAGCATTCCTATCTTTCCACATTCTTTTCAACATTTACAGTTTTCTGGCTTTTTAATAAAGGCCAGTCTAATAAGTGTGAAATGATATCTAATTTTAGTTTTGATTTGCATTTCCCTAATCGCTAGTGATGTTGAACATTATTTCATGTGTTTCTTCACCATTTGTATTTGTACCATTTGTATTTCTTCTTTGGACAATTGCCTTTTCAAGTATTTTGCCCATTTTTTAATAGGGTAGTTTGTCTTTTTATTATGAGTTATATGATTTTTTTATATCATGGATATTAAACCTTAATCAAATATGTGATTGCCAAATATTTTCTCCCCTTGAGTTGGCTGCCTTTTCACCCTTTTGAAAAAGCCCTTTAAGGTGCAAAGTGTTTAATTCTGAGGAGCTCCCATTTGTCTATTTTCTCTTTTGTTGCTTATGCTTAGGGTTTAAGGTTTAAGAAACTACCACCTACCACAAGATCTTGAAGAAGTTTTCTTACATTTTCTTCTAGGAGTTTTATGGTTGTTGTTTTTATATTTAGGTCCTTGATCCTTTCTGAATTAATTTTTATATAAGTTGTGAGATAGGGATTTTCTTTCTTTCTTTTGGATATGGATATGCAGTTCTCCCATCACCGTTTGTTGAATAGACTCTTCTGGCCCAGCTGTGAGGGCTTCACCACCTTATCAAAAATCACTTGACTGTAGATGTGAGGGTCTATTTCTGAGTTCACTATTCGATTCCATTGGTCAATATGTCTGTGTTTATGCCAGAACCATGTTACTTTTACCACTGTGCCTAAGTAATGTGCTTTAAAGTCAGTAGTGAGAGCTCTGCAACTTTGTTTTTCCTTTTTAAGAGCTATTTGGATATTCGGGGCCCCTTATCTTTCCAAACAAATTTGATAATTGGTCTGTCCATTTCTGCAAAAAAGGCTGTTGGGACTTTTATTGGGATTGTATTGACTCTGTAAATTTATCATCACTTTGTTGAACTTGTCTCTTAGTTCTAGGAGCTTTGTTGTGGATTTTTTAGGAGATTCTAGATATAAGACCATATCGTCAACAATTCCTTTCATATTCATTTAACTTTTATTTCTTTTTCCAGCCTAACTGTTCCAGCTAGAATCTTTAGTAAAATATTGAATAACAATGGTGACAGTGGGCATCCCTGTCTTGTTGAGCATCCCTGATAACAGGAATTCTTTCAGTTTCACCATTGAGAACAATGCTGGTTGTAGGTTATTCATCTATGCACTTTACCATATTGAGAAAGTTTCCTTCTATTCCTATCTTTTCAAGTGTTTTTAACAAGAAAGTGGCTGTATTTTGTCATATGTCTTTTCTGGATCAATCGAGAGGATCATGTGGTTTTTCTTCTTCAATTTATCAATGTGGTTTATTACAATAGTTGATTTTTTGTGTGAACCACCCTTGCATACCTGGGATAAACCCACTTGATCATGGTGTATAATTCTTTTAATGTGCTTTTGGATTCTGTTTGCAAGTGTTTTATTGAGGATTTTTGCATCTATATTCATTAGAGATATTGGTCTGTAATTTTCTTTTTTTGTGGTATCTTTATCTGGTTTTGGTATTTGGGTGGTGTTGGATTCCTAGAATGAGTTTGTTAGCAATTTCTCCTGTTCAGTTTTTTACAAGAGCTTGAGAAATATTGGTATTAGAATGTCTTTGAATGATTGGTTAAATCAGCTGTGAAGCTGTCATCTTTAGGAGGTTTTTGATAACTGTTTCAACCTCTTCACTTCTAAATGGTTTGTTGAGATCTTTTATTTCTTCTAGGTTCAGTATAGGTGTTTCTAGGAATTTGCCCATTCAATGTTATAACTGTAAAGGCATTACTTACTTCATCTATTTTGTCCTTTGGCTGTCTGTTGTCATATCTTTCTATTGTTTGTCTCTTTACCCTTTAGTTTAACCTTCCTAATAATCTTCATTTCTAAACTCTTCTCCAAATCTCTTGCCCATTTTTTTTTTCAGGCTTCAGCACTCCCTTTAGTATCACTTGTAAATCTAGTCTTTTGGTAACATATTCTATCAGATTTGTTTGTCTGTGAAGACTGAATTCATCCTCATTTTTTGAAGGACAGTTTTGCTGGATACAGAATTCTTGGCTGGCAGTTTTTCTCTTTCAGTACCTTAAATTCATCATACCACTTTCTTCTCTCCTCCATGGTTTGTGATGAGATGGCACTTAATCTTCTTGATTTTCCCTTGGATGTGATACTTTACTTTTCTCTTGCTGCTTTCAGTATCCTCTCTTTATCTCTGATATTTATCATTCTGAATAGTACGTATCTCAAGGTGGGTCTATTCAGATTTATTCTGTTTGTGGTGTGTTATCTTTTTTGGATATAGATATTTATATCTTTCATAAAAGTTGGGAAATTTTCAGTCTTTGTTTCCTCAAATATTCTTTCTGCATCTTTTCTATTCTCTTGTCCTTCTGGGACACCAATAATGCGGATGTTTGTGCTTTCTCATTGTCATTTAATTCCCTGAGATTTGTTCCATGTTTCCCTTCTCTTCTCTTTCTGTTCTCCCGTTTTTTCCAATTTAGATCTTTTGTCTTCAAAATCACTAATTCTGTCTTTGAGTAATTCAAATCTGTTTTTATATGTCTCTAACGCATTTTTAATCTCATCCATCAAATTTTTCATTCTCATAAGTTCTGTTACTTTTCTTTGCAGGCTTTCAAATTCTTCTTTATGTTCATCCAGTGTCTTTGTAATATCCTTAATTTCTTTAATCATATTTTCTTTTAATTCTTTGAAGTGATTTTGGAGAGTTGTGTGAAAATTACTTATCTATTTTCTAAAATCCTCTGTGTCCTCAGGATATTTGTTTGGTTCCTTTGTCTGGGCCATCTCTTCCTGTTTCCTAGTTTAGCTTGTAATTTTAACTGATGTCTATGCATCTGAATATGTTGGTGAATCTACTCTGATGGCCAATTTCTCTCTCTTGCCTATTTTTTTTTTCACAATTCTTCTTTGATAATTGTTTCAACTTATTCAAAGTCTTCAAAATTGTCCAGCTTAAGTTTTCACAATTGAGGCAGGGACTCACTAATGGGAAACAGGTTTCCTCCCAGGGATTAGGGTAGAGAGAATACCATAAAAAGTTTTTGGCCATGATATTTCAAGACTAGCCAGCAAATTGCCCTCATCCAAGCACTTTTCCAGGGAGGTATTTCAGTCTTGGCTTTCTTGTTTTCTTGTGTTGAATCTGCAGATTGGAGATTCAAAGCAGACTCTGCTGACCAAATGCACTGAAGTAAAGCCCCCTGACTCCCCCCATCTTTTCCCTTTAAACAGCTGACAGGGAGGAAGATGTCTGTTTCCCTCTCATTCAGCTGCAGTGAGCCAGGGGTTTTACCCCAGCTTAATATCTTGGTGGTGGGAGAGTAAAACCCTCCTGGCTGCCACAGGGGCTTGGTAACTCACATTTGTTGTTTTGGCTTCTTTGTCTTTCTGTCCCTCACCCTCCTGGGAATTGTGTAGCACAGTCCTGGTCTACTGACCCCCGGAGGATGTGTCTGAGGCAGCTTTTGGCTTTTTCTCTGTTTCTGTGTGTGTGTGTTTTTGTGAGCATTAAGTTTTGCCTGTTAGTCTGATGCCATCTTTCCACAATCCCCTCTTCACTCTGTATTTTAAATCCACAAGAAAGAATTTTTTGAAACCTGCTCTCCTTAATAGAATGAGATAAATTAATTTGATCTATTAGGTACAATGGATGAGATTTACTATTTTAATATAGTAGGAAAACTGATGATAGAGAGAAAGTAGTTTTAGAATCTGAGTAAATTGCATTTTGAGATTCCTGTTAGCTAGAATTTTAAATATCACTTCTTTCTTGATCATCTAGAAATTTTTTTTTGCTGCTGGGAATGTAATTTCATTTGGAATTGGTGTTGATGGATGTAGTATTGTTTCCTAATATTTTCAGTTCATTTTTAAAATAATTTTATTTATAAATTTCAATATTCTTTAATTCCAGGATATGTACTAAGTACAACTTTAGGAAGTCTGACCTATCTCCATCTTACAGACTCCATTCAGAGGCTCTTGAGTTAAATTAACTGCTCAGCATGAAGAATAAGAAGTAGAAAAACTGATTTGAACACCACTTATTTTAAATTCATTTCATGCAAAGTATTATCTCAGATGATGAATTTTGATCTGAAAGTGACATGGAATCTATAAGAAATGATTTCTTGTATAAAAAAGCAGCCTGAGGAGTTTCAGTTTTTTAAAAAAATCTTAAAAATAGGATAATCCTATCCATTAATTTATTTTCTGTCAAGCAATCCATTTTTGTGATTTGTACAATGTTCATGTTTTGTAAGAGT
>JAQZBX010090076.1:0-12548 GCA_029593785.1 Cabassous unicinctus
CAGTTGTAGGCTGGCATAAGGCTCGTCTCTCTCCCTGAGGCTTGTTTCTTCCCAGGCTCAGCTGCTCTGTTCTCTTCACATGGTTAGATGTAGACTATCAGGCTCATCTCTCTTCCCAGGGCCTCTGCTGTGTCTATGGAGCTGTCTCTATTTCTCTGTGTTCTTTTTCTCTGTGTGTCTACTTCAGTGTGAGAGTCTGTTTTATCAGCCCAAGGACCTGGGACGCAAAGCTGAGTTGCACTGTAATGATGTGGTTGAATCAAAGCCCTAATCTTTACATAATTTAATCAGACATCTCAGCTGAATCTAATACAATCAAAGGGTATCAAGCCCTGAGAAACAGACCAGTTTACAAACATAATAAATGTCTCTTTTGGAATTCATAAATAATATCAAACTGTCACAGATACTCTCCAAATCTTAGTTTGGGACTAGTATCCTAGATCCCCACATTCCTGGGGAATCAAATTAGAATTAGAGATATTTTTGGAAAGGAACTAGAATAAGTAAGACAGATATAAACAGAAGTTAGTAGGAAATATGCTCAGATTTACTTTGTGGAGGTATTTCAGTTAACATTTAGAAATAGAGAAAGGCTAGTATCAGAAGGCTGCAGATAGGCAGTTTGATTTTTTAATATCTCTGACTTAGGTGAGTGATAAGGGTCTGAGCTAAGGCAGTAACAGTTATGAATAAGAGAGAATGGATTTGAAGGATGTTTTGAGAGTCGGATAGTTAGGGATTGGTGACTGAGGGAAAATGATGATTGAAGTCAATGAAAAGTAAAGCACTGAACCCATCACTTTCTAATGCTTTTGTCTCTTCTCTATCCACTTAAACCATGAGCCATTAAAAGAACAAGAACTCTATTTTTATTAAAATCCTTAATGGTCAGCACAGTGACTGATATACAGTAGGGACTCAGTGAATATTTGTCAAATAATTCTAGACCCAACCTAGCTTTCCAGTCACTTATCCCTTAAATTAATGCTTCACTTTAGCCTATCACACCTTCAGCTTAACATCTTTGCTGTTTCTCAAAGGTAGAAACTCCTTCCTGATACATCTGGCCAAATCTTGCCAAATCTTCAAAGTCCAAGAAGAACCTCTTTCTTTCAGAAGTCTTCCTAGGACTAGACAGACCATGGTAACCACTAACCTTCCAGATACATAGCCCTGGTTGTCCCTACTGCACCTTTCATGAATACTCAGTGTCAATTCATTGAATTTCTCTAACTCTTACAAAATCATTTAACTCTACAAAGTAAATGCTTTGTCTTGGATTTGGAGATGCTCAAGTGCAGGAACAACATCCATATTTCTTTTGGACCACTTACCCTGGCTTACTCCCACCATGCAGAATCTGTAGCAGAGTAACTTGTACATAGTAGCTACTCAATAAGTGGTTGCCTCTTTGGGCCACATAATTCAAAACACTCAGGTTATATTTTGTATCTACTTAAGAAAAAATAATATATATATATACTTAAGATTGTTTAAGGCAAGGCATCCCTGAACTTTCTAGCAGAGCTGGTTACAGCAGGGTCAGAAATAGTCCCTTCCTGGCTTCGAGGCATGTACTAATCTCCCATGAGAAAGACCAGTTAGAAACTTGATTTGGGAGTTTAACTGGGGCACAAGGACATGCTACCTCCACATTGAGGTCATCAATCCAAATCCCCTAGTTCTGTGAGCAAACTTGAGTCCAAAAATACAGAAACAAAAGTCAAAGGTCCAATCGTCATGATGGCGCAAGATGCTGTTACAGGAATTTTGAGGCATCAGCAATTCTCGGGTCAGGTTCTTTCCAAGAGGTCAAAGCAAGGATCCCAGAAGCAGGCTCCAGCTCCCAGGATGAAAATACCAGCAGGAACAAGGGGGTTGGGGTGAAGATGGTAAAGGACCAACCAAGCAGGCTCAGTCTCAGGACTTGACTCCGGACTTAGCAGGTATCAGAATGATAAATAGTCCCTGGGGCAAAGGATTAGTTGGGCAGATGAACCATATGTGATGAGAGTTGGGTGGATTGTGGGAACTGCAGCTTGATGCTCATGGGACATCTGGGTCTCTAGTCACACCAAAGAGAAAAGAGTAAATGATTCTTTAACGGAATTTCACTTTCAGAAGGAGCTGCTCACACCTTCCAGAATGAGATACTGCATCTGGGAATAGGGAGGAAGAGAATTGCAGAGTCCTTGAGCATTAGATCTTTATTTCTTATAATGGTTGGCTGCAAGTAAGAGAAAACCCAACTAAAATTTACTTATGCAATAGGTGGATTTATTGGCTCAAATAAATGATGAGTTCAGAATTAGGACAATCTTGAGGACTGGTTTTATTCCGTGACTCAATATGACATCAAAGGATCCTAGAATAGACACTTAGTTGTCATCCAAGAGCCGCTTCCTCTCTTTCTTCACTAACAAGATCCAACAATGTTCTATCTCCAGAAGGTGGATCATGACCAGTCTAAGTCTGTCTACTAATAAAAGAAGAGGCCCATTTTGCCTTCTTTTTCCTTTCTGCTTTGGATGCTGGTTTGAGAACATGATGGATAAAAACTCCAGATTTCCTGACCCTCTGTGGGACAATTTTGTTGTGTTCTACATGTGCACTCTCCAACACAGTCGCCACCAGTCACATGCAGCTCTTTAAATTTAATCAACCTTAGATCAAATTTCAAATCCAATTCCTCAGTCACTGTAGCCTCACTTCAAGGACACAATAGCCACATATGGCTAGGACTGCTATATTGGATGACAAGATACAGAAGGTTCTTTTGGACAGCACGATTCTGCACAGTCAGAGGATCCTCAGCAGAACTAAGCACCAGTTTCCCACAGGAGTAGCCCTCCTACTAATTCACTCCTTCTTGGCTTTCATCCATTTCCAATTCCATTTCTCACACCGTCATTGTGCCTCTTGGAATTGCCTCCCGAATAAGCTTTTTGCCCCAAAATCTTTGTCTCAGGGTTTACTTTTTGGGGAACCTTAACCAGTACAATAATCTCAGGAATAGGAAAGAAAGAAAAGGATGTTGGGTAGACTACTGAAAAATGTCCTTTATATCCTTGCTACTCAAAGTGTGGTCCATGAACAGGAGCTTTTAAGAATCTGCATTTTAACAAGATCCCCAGGTGATCTGTATGCACCTTAAACTTTGAAATGCCCTGCTCTTCAAATGCGATTAGACGAAAAGGATGGGTGGGTGGGGGCAGCAGGAACTGGCAAATTAGATCCACATAACTGCCATTTAAACAGCGTTTCTTACTTAAAAGCTCTAAAAGATTTACGTGATTTCAGGACTTTGGTACCTTTACCAATGTTTGGCTTTATTTGTTTGTTTAGTCTTGAGGGTCTTGAGGCCCCCTAGCTTGAGGCTCCATGTTTTTAATGGGGGCCAAGACCTCAGGCGATAATCTCACTTTGTCCTTTAGGTTGACTGTTTCAGCACTTATTTTGCCCTCCCCTCTCCAGAGGGGCTTTGGCTTCCCAGGATATGATATGCACTTTTTCATAAGGCCACCAGGGAACTGTATACCTGACAAGGTTTTACTCTGATGGACTTTCACAGTCATCGGTGAATAAACCCTCTCTCCTAAAGACAATGGGATTCTCCATCTAGTGCCAAATTTCTAATTTGCTGGCTCTGAAGTTTGTAGCGGCAGGTCTTCCAGAAGTTAATAATGTTATTTTGAGGATACCTGTACCTTGCATTGTATAGTTTTCATTCTCCTAAGGAAGGCTTTATCCTCATTCCCTGTCTTATGTCTCAATTCTGCACTTGCTTTATTCTTTGTTAAATTGTGTTCAAATCGCACTTCCATTAGTGTTAATTTGGTGCCTTTTGCAATGTTCTTTAATTCTTTAGCTAGCCAGCGGTTTCTTCTCTGCTTAACTGTGAGGCAGGCATTTTGTTTTGCTCAGGAATACATTTTGATTATTGGCCAGAGTGACCATGCCTGGTGCCTAAATATTCACAAGCAATGTGTCTGGATAGAAAGTCTTTTGCAGATATTTCTCCAGCATTGGTTGAAAGACATTATACTTTGTGCAATCTTAGTATTGTTTGATTCTTGGCCCTCCTAAAAGATATCTAAACTTTATTTATTGGTAAGATGTAGGAAAGACTTTATTTGTCTATTAAGGATTTGGAGGCCTTGAAAATTTGATTACTAATTATTGAATTTTACAAAAAAAATTTTTGGGCAACTTTATGTAGGATCAGTCCTAATATTCTGTTGTCTTGACAAATATTGTATTTCTTGAAATGTTAAAGTACTTCCAGGGGAGCGGATGTGGCTCAAGCAGTTGGGTGCCCACCTCCCACACGGGAGGTCCCAGGTTTGGTTCCTGGTGCCTCCTAAAGAAGATGAGTGCAGACAACGAGCAGCCAGACAAGGGAGCCATCTCAGAGGGGAAAAAAATACAACCTGAAAAAACAAGTACTTCAAAACTGGCTGGTAAGCATCCGCTACGGTGAACTCTCCCTCCCCTACCACACACATCGCCTCACCACCCCAGCTACCATTGCCTTCCCTGGAGGAACCTGGCTTCCTTCCCACTAAAGCCATTCCACCAGAATCCAGCACCAAAGAACTGACACCCTGCCCAACCTCCAGGGCTCTGCTCCAGTGCTTGGTCCCCTAAGGCTGACTTGACTTCCTGTAAGTTGGTGGTGGATGAGTGCCTTCCCTACTGTATAGGTTGTTAAATGGTTTTAATATCATTGCCTGTGAGGATTCAATCATCTTGCTACCTAGAAGAATACGCAAAATATTTTGAAAACAGTCCAAAAATCTTAGGGAAAATAGGTCCTGTTTGGAATGGCAAAAATAAATGGGTTGACTGTAAGGTGGTAATAGTACCTTTATTCAATGAGTGAAATATTCCTTTCCGTGCATTTTGTTGGATGTGAGAGAAGAGCTAGGAAACTAAATTCTTGACTCATGAGTTAAACCTGGACTCTGGTCTTTGGGGAAAAAAAGCCTGATTTCCCTCTAAACTTCACACAAAGTTTTTAACTTGTCTTTAGACTCTAGTTCCATTAGGTACAGAAAAAATGAGGGAAAACAGGTGAGAGCATGTTTTCCTGTTTCCTCTTTGAGATGCTTTTAGGGCCCCCTAGTGGCTGTCTTAAGACCTCTGTTTTTGTTTTTGTTTTTTTCTTTTAGAATTAGGTCTCCTTGACCCTTATAAAGGAGACCTTTATCTCCAGCGACAGGTAAAATAACTGTGCAGAGAGAAATAGAAAACGGTTGGTTTAGAGGATTCAATTTTTTAAAAAAATTTCCCAGTTCATAGCAACAGCAGTGCAGATTTTTTAGAAATAATAGAGATATCACCTCACATTTTATTGTGCATTCCTCATATTATGTCATAGCTGAAATCTTTATAAGACATTTTTATCTTGTTTGTGTAAAAGAGCTATAATTCATAGGCAAGTACACCGTACTTGGGTTTACCATATATAGATGGATACACCCTTGGGGGGGTCAGGATAGGAATTCATCAGGAAACTTTTGTTATTTAATATGCTTAAGGTTGCTTGGACTTTGGACTTCAGAAGTTTTACAATTTTCCAAAGGAATTCTTTAAATGTGGGATTTAGGTGGTTGCTTGGCATGGTATTAATTTAACCGAAGGGTTCAGTTTGTGGACTATTCCACTCTGATATCATTCCTCTAATTTAAAGCATTAGTTATGCCAGTGGCTTTTAAAACTGCAATTTTGAATTGATAAAGCAATGCTTTTAGACATTTAAGGAACTTATTGACCCACGCAAGTAAATATTGTGAAACCTCCTAACAATGAATTTTATCTTCAATGTACCTTAGTGACCAGAGTGACTATGCTTGCTCCCCACCACGGTCAGATCTCCCTTTCTAAAATCCGATCTAGAGAAAGTACTATACTTGGGAATGATAATGGGAGTGTTTCTTTTCCACATGCTTATCTTTCAGTTTCTGATGTTATTCAATTGTGTCTCCTTTGCTTGCAACTTTCAGGTCTCTCTTCCTTTCCTCTGTCTCCTTACCCTTATTAATATGCTAATATATTGTAATAATGCATTTTACACCGCTAATGAAGTGAAGCAAAGCAATGAATAAAAATAAAGCACAAATTCTTGCTTTAACTTTACCCGGTCCCAAGGCGGGGTGCGGGTGAGGGAGGAGGAAGAGAGTAGGAAAGGGCATTCAGCCCTCAAAAAATAAAAATGATCCCCCTGTTTTCAGCGCGTTCCAGAACAGAGCTGCACGTCAGAGGGAGAACGGAGCAGCATTCGAGCTAAAAGGCTCGGCATTAAACTCTGACACTTTAATGGTCTCTAGGATATTAGATAATATTTTATCATATAATGTTCTCCTCCGACACGGTAATGGCATCAAAACCAGATACGATCTCCTATCCTTGCACCGCGCGCGGCGAGGCTCATCCCCGCGGAGATAAGACAGCAGGACCCCAGCTTCGCAGCTAACTTATCCCGAAGCTCCAAAGCAAACGTGTTCACTTCTTCACCGGGGAGGCTGCTGGGCCACGCTGCCTTCTCCCGTCTCCTCGGCGGGCTCCGCCGCCGCGAGGAGGTAAACAGCGCTCCCGAGCTCGGTAAGAGCGGGCGGTGGGGCCGCTGAAGCTGGGGGGAAGGGAGGGCACGGGGGAAGGGTCCGGGCTGGTTCAGCCTAAAGGCTCGGCAGGAGCAGGGTCCCGAGCTGGGGGTCAACCCTCGGCACCCCCTGGCCCCAGCCGGCCCCCTGGGGTCCTTCCTTAGGCACCCCCAGGCTCTCCTCCCCTGGCACTTGCTCTCTTGCTTTTCCATCCTTTCCCTGCTCCCTCCGCAAACTAAGGTGGGCTTTCCGCTGCCTGGTCTGCGCTCCGGAGCACACAGAGGGGCGCGCGGCGGCGAAGCCGAGACCCCGCGGCCCGCCGGGCTGGGGCGAGGTGGGGGACCCGGGGGGAAGGGGACCCCACAAGCACTGGGGCCGAGCTGCGCAAAAACCCGGCGAGCTGGATCGCGCGCCAGGAGCTCGGGTCTCCGGGTCGGGAGCTGTCCACCCCTCTGCGCCCCCTCTCCTGCCCCAGTGCCAGCCCCGGGGTCTTCTCCCCAGGCCCCGGCCTTCCCTCCACGCTCCCACCGCCCTCCTGTGCCCCAGCCAGTCTCGCCCTCTGCCTCCGTGGCTGGAGAGGACTTTGGGCACCCTCAGCTCCGATCTCAGGACTGGCAAGCTAGAAGTCCATTCAGGGGAGGTTGCGCGCGAGGTCCTTTGGCCGCGAGGGAAAACGCAGGAATAACCCGGGACGGGGAGGGGGCGTGTTGTGCGGCCGGGCTGTGTGGGAGGGGGAGGGGGTGCACACAGATGCCGCCCGGGATCGGCCTCTCGGACGCGCAGCCCTAGAGGAAGCTGTCGGAGCCCTTGGCCGCGCCTCCCCGCAGCCTCAGCCGCCCCGTGCCCAGTCCACCTCCGACAGCAGCCGCCCCCCGAGCAGGTGGAGGCGGGGAACTTCCTACTTCCCGCAGCCGCTGCTTTGGACCCGGGGAAATGGGGGGCTGCCCGGCCCTGCGCGCCCGCCGGCGGCTCTCCAGCGGCAGCTGCGGCCCTGGCCCGCTTCCCTTCCCCCTCTTCCGCGAAGCACGCCAAGCCCTAGGCGGCCGGGAGCGGCCGGGGTGGGGGGAGAAGGGCGGGAGCTCCCAGCTTGCACCCTTTCATCCCGGCCCGGGCCCGGGATCCAGGCTCCGGGTGTTGCTTCCGCCTCTGCGCGGACGAACCGGAGAAGCAGGAGGGAGGAGTCTTGGCGGGGGGCGGAGCCTCAGCGGGGGCGGGCTCTCGGGCCGCGCCGGCTGCGGCGCCTGCCATTGGCCGGCCGGGTCGTCACGGGTGGGGGACGGGCGCCCGGGCGGCCGCCGGCTCCGCCCCCGCTCGGAACCCGGCCCCGGCTCGCGGTGCCCCCAGCTGCACAGACCTGCTCGAGACACACAGTCACTGCAGCTGCCGAGCGAGCCCGGCGCTCGGCGCACGCGGCGGCGGGGCCAGTCCGGAGCCCGGACCCCAGCGCCCGCCCGCCCGCTCCCCCCGCGCCGGTCCCCGCCCGGCTGGGCGCGGGCGGCGGGGATCCCGCGCCGCCTCCGGCCAGCGGCGGCTGCAGCGGCCGCCCAGCTCCGAGCCCCGGGCGCTCCGGGGACCCGGCGCATCCCGGCGGCGGCGGCCGAGGCCGGCTAGCGCTCCCGGCGGGGCTGCCCGCCTCGGCTCCGCACGCAGCGCCCCGCGCCCGGCTCTCGGCGCCTCGGCTCCGGTGACCTTCCCGGGGCGCCTCCCCCGGCTCGGCGTCCCCGGCCGCGCGCCCCAGGCCGGGGCGAGGCCTCTCCAGCGCCTCTTGCCCGCCGAGCCGCGGGCGGGCGGCACAGGCCTGGGGGGAGGGGGCGCCGCGGCCGCCCGTGCCCGCCCCCCGCCGCCGCCTCGGGCTCCCGGCCCGGCCGTCTCTGCCCAGCCGCGGCGCCGGAGCCCGGGCGCCCGAGGCAGGGGGCGCGGCCGTGTCGCCTCGCCCGGCGGCGCGCGGGCAGGCCCTGCCCTGAAGGGGCGAAGCGTCCGGGGAGCGCGGGAGGTGGAGCCGGCCCCGGCGGCCCCCAGCGTCTCTCCCCAGCGCCCCCTCCCCGGACCCTCCCGGCGGCGGGGACACGGCGGACCCCGGCCCCTGCCCATGCGGGGTGCCCTGGGCTCGGCAGAGGCCACCGGGCAGGGAGCAGCTCCGGGCGGCGGCCCCGGAGGGACAGGAAGAAGGGACAGTGCTCAGCCGGGGCGGCCCGGACTCTCCCCGCGGCGCTTGGAGCCGGCGGCCGTCCCGAGGGCTGCGCGGGGCCCCGCCGGTCGGACGAGGGTAGCACCTGCCGGGACCAGACCCGGATTCCTCGTGCCTCGCCGCCGCGCCACCCAGCTCTCCCTCTTCTTGGCAGCGGCCACGGCCAAGGTAAGAGCCCCCGGGTGCGAGAGAACCGCCGCGGGGCCGTCCTGGGGAGCGGCGCCGGACAAGTTCTCCGAACCTGTGGCTGGAGCTCCCATACTCGGGATGCCCGCGGAGAGGGGGCGCGGGCACACCCTCCGCTGCCACGGCAGGGAGCCCCGAGAGGCTGGCGGTGGAAGCCCGAGTCCTCGATGTCCCCAGGATCCGGCTCAGGGCCTGCCCTGACCCTGGGCGAGCCAGGAGTTTCCTGTTAACATCAGCAGGTGACCGCCCGCACCTCCACCGCACCACCCCGCACCTCCACCCCACCACCGCCCCAAGAGCTTGAGAGCGTGAGCACTTGTGCTTTGGGGAGCCTGCGGTGTTTGGAGTGCGCCCTCTTTGGCGATACCCACCTGCTTTTCCCGGCCTGGTCCTGTGAAGAACTTTTCTTTGCTCCCGGTTGCAGAGAGCCGAGGCCGATTTGGGGATGAGCTGCCAGAGCTTCAGAGTCCCTCTGTAGGACGGACCGGCTGGCTGGCCGAGCTGTCTGCTGGGGGGAAGCGCAACCAGCGTGCCGTCCTGTTAGACAAAGCTGCTTGTGATGAGTGATCAGTTAGTGTACAGGGCTTCTCGTAAATGTCACTGCTTCTGCAGGGTGGAGGGACTGCCTCCAAAGTTTGTGCAGCCTCGAGCTGTTTTGTTGATTGCCTTACTACTTTCTTTTAAATTTTTCTCCTAAGGAACCTCAATTCTACAAGCATGTCCTTGTCTGTCTGAAGTTTATTAAACCTCTAAGCTTCCCCCGGACCAATCTGATTTTAAATGGGTCACTTTGGAGGGAACAGATTGTCTCCCGTACATTGAATCCATCCCCCCTGGGTGACCCTGTTTAATGGGGATGGACTTTTTTTTTGTCCCCGTGCTGATGTACCTTGAGCAGGTTTCTGCTGAATTCCTAATCCGTGAATTTTGTCACTCAGTCCATTAAAATGAGCTCCCGAGGGAGCAAAATAGCAGCGTACATTTTGGGAGAATGTCACAGGAAGTTTTACAGGGTCTTATATAAGTGCCCCGAGCTCTGGTTCCTGCTTCCTTCTCTGGGAGGTGGGGCAGGTGGGGGCCTTCACGGCACCTGAATGCAGGTGCAGTGCCCCCTGACACAGGTGGAGACCCCTGGGGGCATCACCTTAGGCTGCTACTTCCCCTCACCTCTCCTGCCTTCCCACCTCAGGAGTCAGCTTTGATAGACTAAAGAGAAGGGAGGGCTCTAAATTAGGAAAGGAACAGTGGTGATTTCTTTCTCATCTCTCACAAATGGGTGACATGAATGAATTGCAGGCAGGCCAGATCCTCACTGAAAAAAAAAGAAAAAAAAAAAAACCCGCAAAAACCCAAAACACCTGATTTTCACACATATCTTAGTGTACCTTTATTTTTCAAGAGTCCTTATTGAAAATTGCTTGAGGAGAACAGACATTTATCGAGCCTTGCCCTGTTAATTCCATGCCAGAAAGAAGACTAACTTGAATCGAGAGGAAGAGCTCATCCACATTTAGATCATAGTGGATTTTCAAGAGTGTTGAGAAAAAGAAACAAGTCCCCCTAGTAGGATGGAGAGGTTTTTAAAGAGTGAGCTGAATTCGCCAAGTCAGGGCTCTCTTCACTTAGAGAAGTGTGCTGGGCTGTGGATGAACTTTATGGATTTCTTTGGCCTTTAAGCAGTTCCTGGAAGGGCCTTAGATATGAAATGAAAGGTTTTTTGTTTGCTTGTTTGTAACTCATGTAGGTCCCGGAAGTACTTCATTCTCTTGGGGCGGCTGTGAAGACGTGCCTTAGTTCTGGGTTCCTGGGTCCTGCTCTAATTGCTGTGGAATGCAGGAGGGGCTGCGTCCTTCAGCCACCTACAGTGGCAGGACACTAGGGGGACTAGTTTTCTGTTCCACCACTGAGGAAGAAACACAAGGACCAGTGTTACAAAAGGCTGTCATTTATCTCTAGAGCCCCTGAACCTCACTTTCTGGTACCCACTGCTGGCTTGCATTAATGAATGGATTCTGGATGCTTCAGCCCTGGGCTGCTCACGTCTAAAGTGTCATCCGGTTAACTGCCAAGTGGTGTGTGAGACTCTGAACAGGCTTAGTCACTGTGTATGAGAGCTATACATTTTGGGGAGAAAGAACCTCCTGCAAATTCCATCTTTTGGACGTTAGACCAGGATTACTTTAAGTTCCCTTTTTTGGTTTTTGGACTGCAGGTCACCTGCATTCTTCATAAAATCGCACTACTTAACATCGCTTGAGTCAACGCCATCAAACTTAAAATTCCTGGCCATGATCCCCTTAAAAGTACATCTCTTGTATTTGTACAAATGTTAACTTAAAATCTGACAGTGTAGTTATGCATTCAGATGCTCTCTGCACTTTTCACTGTATTGACTCTTTAATGTCTTAGATTATTCTAGCAGAGGTGGAATGCAGTTCTCTTGCCCTGAAGAATAAAGCCCCCTGCCCCAGGCTTACCGTGGGGAAGTCTATCAAAGCTGACTTTGAAGGTGGGAAGACAGGAGATGTGAGAAGTAGGGCTCTAGACAAGACGACACAGTTCCAGACACTGGCTTGAATGGAGGCAAATGTCCCCAAGATTTGGGTCTTGCTGGATTCTGCAAAGCCCTGTTCAGCAAGTAGATATGCCTCAGTGTCTGGAACATCTGAGTCTGCATGAGTCTTTACATTTTCCTGTACTCTGGGGTCTGGTAGACCCCACTGGTGACCCTTTGCGCATGCACGTGCGCACGCACACACGTATGTTATAGCTGAATGTTTAGGTGGTTACGGGGAAGGTGGTCAACATGCAGCTTTATTTTTCCTGTTAAGGCTTTGTAGATTGATTCTCGTAGATGCAGTGTTACCAAGGGGTAGGGGCTGGAGTAGGAAATGCGATTAGATTTGACATGAAGTACCAACTACTGAAAACTCATCTTGGAGAGGATATCTGCTGTAGTCCTAGGGCATGGATGGCGTCTTGTGAATTTGAAGGAAGCCAGATGGGAAAGGTAGAATAAGTTGAGGCAGAATGCCTGCCTTCCTCAGAGTCCTGTGAAAAAGGTGAAGGCGTCTTTGCAGCCAGAGAGTCTCAGAGAGGAGAGAACACCTGGGCTCGGAGGTCTAAGACCCAGGGGGCCTGAGCCCTGCCGTTGAAATGCCTTGGCACTACAGCCCCCTCCCAGGACCAGCTTATGTTGCTGAGGCTTTGGTGCTCTCCTCTGGAATATATGACTTCGAGAGGTACTCAGGTACTTAGAGTCTCTCTAACAGGTTGGCATTGGGAGAGCAGTAGGCAGCAGTCAGAAAAGTTAGCTTAATGAAATGTATTTTAGAAGACTTTACTTCTTTGCATTCAACAAATAATAACTGGACGTCTGTGTGGCAGGGGCTGTGCTCTGTGCTGGGATTACAGAAATTCCACCTTTACTGTCTAGTCTTTTAGGGGAGGCGGGCATTCAGCCCTACTATTGTACAGGGGTGTTCAAAAGGTGAGTTTGAGTTTGCCAGGGTAGTAGGAGGGAAGGGAGTCCCATGCAGAGAACAGCATGGAAACCTGCAGGTTATGGG
>JAQZBX010090077.1:0-12556 GCA_029593785.1 Cabassous unicinctus
GCTGTATGAATGGTCCTTGGGAATCTGGGGCAAGAGTCCAACAGTTTTGCCTCTGCCCATGACTCCCCAACACACAACAGCTCAATGATAGACGAATCTGCAGCTGCAATGAACTCTGCCTCCAGTTAATGTCTGGAAAATATGGGTTTGAAAGAGGCCAGAGCCCAGGGGCTGCTCTTCAGTTGAGTATAAATGTAGTTTGGGTTGAGACTGAACTGGTAATTTGTACTTCTAACAATTTTGGCATAATTACATAATAAATAATAGTTGCTAACAATTATACTACACTTACCATGTGTCAGACACACTTCTATTTATGCTATCTAATTAATTTATTTAATTCTCAGCAACATGACTAAATACTGTCATTATTACTTTATAAGGATGCAAAAACTGAGTCACTGAGAGTTTAAGTAGCTTGTCCATGCTTATGCAGACAGTATGGGGCTAGCAGTCTCATGAACTACATCCTGCCATAATGCTCTAGGAGGCAAAATTTCATTCTCCAGAAATAGAAAAGCTTCTTTTTCATAGTCCATTTTTATGAAAAGTGGTTCCTGGGACTCTAGCACCCCTCCCCAGGGCTCAGCTCTGCAGAGGACTCTAGTCATAGACAGGATAAGGTTCTGGGATTCCTCCTCAACACCTCACACTTGTCAACTCTTATATAAAAGATAAGAGGACAAAAATTTTCTCTAGAAACATATTTTGATCTAATTCAAAGTGTTCATGGTAAAATCCTCTGATGTTCCTTGTGCAGGGCAGAGGTTCATTAATTTTGGTATGATGACTCTGGAAGTGGTCATGGTCAACTTGAAGCATATAGCCCATTAACAGACACAGGTTCACTTTCATCATTTACTCAAGATTAAGGCTTCAGAACTGTGTCCTAGAAAAGTGGGCTCCTAAAGAAAAGAATCACCACAATATAGACATATGGCTTGTGACCATGACTGAGCCCTTCAATGGACCAGAATGTGTCAGTCTGAGGCAGGGAAGGTTACAGATTCTTTGGTGACCCTCCTTGACACTAAGAACAGACATAGAGCTGAAGTACATATGGCGTATGGGTTATAATTGTTCTCACTTACTATTCTTGACGTCCACAGACTCATGCCTTTCTCACTTGTATCTTCTACAGAATTATTAGCCATGGTACTACTGGTTCTCTTATGACAATCTCTCTCCTGTTTCTGAAAAAACAACCCCACTTGAATGAAAATTTCCTTTACAGTGTAAAATGGCAAAGTTACTCCATGAAACCTAGGAAGAACTAAAATGTCTACAGAAATGAAAATAAAATCATATGTGTTAACCAAATACTTAGCTAATTTAAGGAACTTTTTTTATCAACAGATAAATCTGTTCACTTCTTTTCAGCATTTAATTTTAATTCCTGGGGCCCATGAAGCATAACTGAGAATGATAAGAGAAAGGATGCCACATTGGTGAATACTTAGCAAGAGGACTAGCTTTGCCCTTAATCAATTATTGGAATTTCTAGAGTTGAAAATCATCTACTTTTTTAAAAATAAAATTTTATTGAAGTGTATCATTCATACATAAACATACATAAACAATATATGTATGGTAAATATGTGAATTTACAAAATATGCATATCATCATACAAGATTCCCATACATCTTCCAATCGCCATCTTGCATTATTTTGAAACATGTTACAAACTATGAAAGATCATCATTAAAATATTACTACCAAAAATAGCACATATCTTATATTTGGTGTATTTTTCCCCAACACGATTGATACCCTATATTAGTATTATAGACTTTTTATCATTCAGGAGAAAGCATTCTCATATTTCTCCTGTTAACCACAGTCCATCATCCATCAAGGATTTCCTGTTTTATACAATCCCATGGTTTGTAGAATCCATTCAAAGTGGACATTCAGTGGCTCTCATTTTTATCACAGATTTGCACTGTCATCAGCTCAGTCAATTTTAGAAGTTATTCATTTTTCTAGAAGGAAAAATTCCAGGCCCCCATATTCACCCTTATTTTTATCCCTTAGTATTGAAAAAAATATCTTCTAGCTATTACTGCAAATGTTACAGTTATTAAGTATTGCAATGTTACAGTTAACTATTGTCCATAAGTTAGTTTAGTTGTAATTTTCCAGTTTATCTCCATATTCTTAGTACTTTGTAAAAGATGAGGAGACATATTTACACCATTAACAATAATCATCATCCACCACTGATATCACTGATACACATACAAAGATTATGCTCTACTTTCCTTTCAATTGACATTTGTATCTACATACTATTATTTCCAGCCACAATCATATTTATAAATCAGCAGTATTATACCCATTATAATGTTTTACTCTCAACTCTGTTTTCAGTTTTTCAATTAACGTTTTTAATAATGCTACATACATTTATCATCATCTCTCATTCTCAATCAGCCTTTTATTTCTTAATAAGCTACACTCTAGAGTTTACCTCTGTGAGTTTATTCATCATATTTTGTTCATATTAATAAACCATACAATATTTGTCCTTTACTGTAACATTTATTTCACTCCATATAATATTCTCTAGGTTCACCCACTTTGTCATATGCATTCCAATTTCATTTCTTCTAACAACTGAATAGTATTCCATTGTGTGTATTTACCACAGTTTATCGATTATTCATTTGATAGACACTTTTGGCTTCTTCCATATTTTAGTAAGTGTGAGTAATGCTGTTATGAACATTTATGTGCAAATGTCATTTCATGTCCTTGCTTTCAGTTCTTCTGAATATATTTCTAGTAATGGGATTGGTGGATCATAAGTTACATCTATATTCACCTTCTTGAGGTACTGCCAAACTGTTCTAATAGATGAGATCAGCAATCTGGTAGGATACAAGATTAATACAAAAAAAATATCAGTAGCATTTCTATACATGAGCAATCTGAGAAGGAAATCAGAATAAAATTCAATTTATAAAACCAACTAAAGGAGTCACATATTTAGGAATAAACTTAACCAAAGACATAAAGGATGTGTATTCATAAAACTACAAAAGATTGCTAAAAGACGTTAAGAAGACTTAAATAAATGGAAGAACATTCTGTTTCCATGGATTGTAAGAATGAATATTTTAAAGAGGTCAATTCTTTTCAAAACGTGTACAGATTCATCTCAAACCCAATTAAAAGAATAGCCATATTTGCATAAATGGAAAAGCCATTCATCAAATGGAAGTGTATTGTGACCCTGAATAACCCTAAGTGTCTTAAAAAGAACTAAGTTAGAGGTCCCTCCCTTTCTGACTTTAAAGCACATTACTTAGCTACAGTGGTAAAAACAGCATGGTACTGGCATAAAGATAGATTTACCAAAGAAACCAAATCAGGAACTCAGATGTAGACCCACTCATCTATGATGAAGTGATTTTCAAAAAATCTGTCAAGCCCACTCAACTGGGGCAGAATAGTGTATTCAATAAATGGTGTTGGGAGAACTGGATATCCATATAAAACATAAAGAAAGAGTACTGCTATCTCACACCTTATACAAAAATTAACTCAAAATGGATCAAAGACCTAAATATAAAGGCTACAACTGGGAATGGATGTAGCTCAAGTGGTTGAGAACCTGCTTCCCATATACAAGGCCCCAGGTTTGATCCCCACTACCTCATAAAAATGAACAAATGAAAAACAACTCTCACTGGGAAGTGTATATAACTCAAAGTTTGAGTGTCTACTTCCCATGTATGACATCCTAAGTTCAATCCCCAGTTCCTCTTCAAAAAAGAAGCTACAGCCATAAAACTTCTAGAAGATAATTTCAGAAAATCATCTTCTTAGGACCCTCTGCTCACATAGTTCCCATCTATAGCCCATTGTCCACTGACTGCCATTCTTTGATGGAGGATGTCTGTCCTGAGTAATAAGGAGGCCTTTTCTGCCTGTCAGATATTAGAAAAACATTTGAGAGCCAACCATCTACCAACCACAACTCAGCTCTGCATAGCAATGACTCTGACCTGCCTCTTCATCTTCTATGTCTACCCCAGTCCCAGGTCCAGTTACTAGAGATAAGTTTGCTTCCAATGCTTTCCCAGTCTTGAATACACCCCTGAATACAGTTAGCTAGAAAGAAGACTCCAGAACCTGAGCTGATTCTGCCAGCTGGATTCTGAGGTATCTTCTATAAAGGAAAGAGTGGGGGAACAGAGATATAGCACAATGAGGCTGATGCTACTGGTGGCAACTGAAGTTAGGGTTCTCTCTTACAAAAGCAACAATATCTGTATTAGCCAGCCAAAGAGGTGCTGATGCAAAATACCAGAAATATGTTGGCTTTTATAAAGGGTATTTATTTGGTGTAGAGGCTTACAGTTGCCAGGCCATAAAGCTTAAGTTACTTACCTCACCAAAGTCTGTTGCCATGTGTTGGAGCAAGATGGCTGCTGATATCTGCAAGGGTTCAGGCTTCCTCTTTCTCTTAAAGTTCCATGGTACCAACTTCTTCCAATATTAGCTGTAGGCTGTAATAAGTCTTGTCTCTCTCCAGTGGCTCATTTCTCCCTGGGCTCAGCTGCTCTGTTCTCTCCACAAGAGCAGGTTTAGACTCTCAGGCTCTCTCTCTTCCTGGAGTTTCTGCCATGTCTATGAAGCCATCTCTATTCTTCTGTGTTCTTCTCTGTGTTTGCTTCCTGGGACTCTAGCATAAAAAAAAATAACTCCACTCTCTGCTCTGCTATGTGGTTTTCTCTGTGAGTCCATGTCCCCACATCCTCCTCCCATTAAAGACTTAATTATAATTTAATCAAGCAAAAGTGAAACCTCTGAATCCAGTAAAATCTTATATGCCCAGAGGAACAGACCAGTTCACAACCATAATCCAATATCTATTTTTGGGATTCATAAATAATGCAAAACTGCCACACTCCACTCTTTGAATTTCAAAAGGCATTACAATATTAAATCATCCTTATTTCAGTATCAATGCTAAGTAGAAAATTATATCACAATCAGTTGATAGAAATACAGTTGGTCTTGGGGCAAATTCCTGTCTGGCTGTAGACCTGTGAAACAAAACAATTTATCTGCTTCCAACATACAAATGGACAGATAAAAGCTAAACATTTGCATTATCATAAGAAGACACTGGGAGGGAAACATGAGTCATGGGTCCCCAACAGTTCTGTAAACCTGCAGGGCATACTTCATTAGATTTTAAAGTTTGAGATTCATTCTAAATATGATGATTTACTCTCCTTGGGACCTCATGGGGACAAACCCTTTCCACAGTCTTGTCCAACAGCCATTTTCTTGATTCCACCCTCATCAAACATCTGGGTGGTGACTGAGCTCCAGGCCTCCTCCTCCAAGAGTGTTGAGGTCATTGCCACATTTCACCCCCTCTCTGGGTTAGAGTCTTAACCCCCTTCTTACAGTGAAGTGAAGACTACATCCTCCAAAACATTTGGCATACAGGCCTAACCCTCTCAGAGCAATGAGTTGGCAATCTGACCTCCCCTAATCCATGGAGGGCAGGTTCACCCCCTCAGACCTATGGGGTGTTGACCTTACCCTCCCTAACACTTGAGGAATGTGCTCCACCCTCCCTGTACCCTGGGGCAGAAAACCTCTTCCTGAACAGTGGGCAGGAGTATCCACCCTCTTCCACTGCTGGGACAAACTTATCTTCTCTGTAAACATGGGTTGTGTTCCTCTCTTGGCCCAAGGTTATGTCTTACTTCCAGATCTCAGCTTCCATGGTTTTACTATTAAAGCTATTTCCCCTTCCATCTTTCCCTTACATGTCCCTTTTAGTCCAAGCTGACAGTGCTTTTGTCCATACAGCTCTCCCAGAAAGCTTGTTGGTTTAGCATGCAAGAAGCAGGGATCCAAGCCATCAGACAGCAAGACCTCCCACAAATTTTTCCTAGATTACTGCATTTACAATCCTGATATGCAAGTTCCAAGTTTAGTTAATTCCTCAAATGGGGCACTATCCTCTGGGAGCTTGATTTCCAGAGGCTTGGAATTTCTGGAATCTTTTTCTGGTTTTATGGTGCCTAACAATTCAGTTCTCAGCTTATCTCTCTCATCTAGCATTTTACTATAAACTGCAATTAGAAGCCAAACCACATTCTCAAGTTTGCTTTGGAAAGTTCTATTCAAAATATTACTTTTGGAATTCAAAAATAATGGCAAACTGTGACAATATCCAAGAATATTCATCACTTTATGTCTCTCTTACACTTGGAAAACTTTTGGGTTCACTGATGCATGGTGTCAAAATATTTCTACTACTCTCAAGAATCTTCCTCATCTGCAAGATTTAAATCTAGAAAAAAATAAACATCTATGTAAGGTCTTTGGCCACTAGTCTTGTAGACAAGTGAAATTGAACTGACTCTGAGCTTTTGTTGTCAAGAGAGCCCTTGAGCTGTGAGAAGGAAAATGTCTTAGCTTGTCAAGGCTGCTAAGGAAATATTATAAAAATATTGATTCACATTTTTTGTCACTATAAGTCTGATATCCATATATTGGCAGGACAGACTTACCCCAAGAGTCTGCAGCCTTCTGGAAATCCACTGTCACAGGTACAATCTCTTCTTGAGACTTCCTTTGCTTACTACTGACTTTTGGCTTCTACTGACTATGTCCAAATTCCCTTTGCATTTAAGGACTCCAATCACATAGATTAAGGCTCAGCGTGATTCAATTGGGACTCATCTAAATAGGATCTTCAAAGATAACATTCACAAATAAATGTACACCTTAACTAATAATATCTTCAAAGACCCTCTTTACAAGTTGGTCTGCACCCACATTACCATTGGGTCAGCATTTGAATATGCCTTTTTGGGGATTCAACCCCAAAAAGCAAAGAAAGGTATGCAGGTCTACAGAGAATCAGGAAACTTAGTTTCAAAATCATTCCTGGGACAGAGTCTCCTAAACACACACGGATCTGTTGAAATTGGGTTATGTTTGAAACTTTGCTCACACAGAGTTGGAAAGTAGAACTCCTTGATATTACTGGTCTCTAAAGGCTGATGTGTCTTCCTTACCATGCATATATCCTGAATTTAAATATTTATCTTTTTTCTTCTTCCTCAAAGTGTGGGGCTGTCTGCTGTGATGGTGGAAGGCATTATGGGGTGACAGATCAGTATATTTAGGAGGATGTTAAAATTGAGGGATATTGTAGAATGTCTTTGCCAAATTGATGAATTAGCCCAGGACCCTAATGCTCTCCTTATTTCAAGTTTATGGTGGTTGTGCCAAGTGATTAAGAGACCCTTATCTCCTACCAGTAATCAATGTCCTCTCCCTGCCACTGGCTTGCTGTCTCAGTCTCCTTGTCTTTATGTTTCTCCCTCTCCTCTCTCACTCTAACATTTATTGACCAATTTATTGAGGTTGAATGAATGCTGTAGCCTCACACATTTCCAGCTGGTCCTTATGGCCAGGAAGAAGAAGGCTTCAGTCTGATTATGCTGGTGGCAGTAAGGGCTGAGTTTGAGTGAGGTTTTCCAGAAATCCTCTGGCTGAAATGAGTATAAATTGTCCACAGTACATCTCCTCTTTTTGGCTTCCATTACTTTTGTCCACCAGGTTTCAGATGCCCATATAAGACTTGTGAATAGTTGATGCTAAGACCCATTTTCTCATAACCAGGTCATAACCTAAACCTCCCAGGGAGCCCCAGATAAGGGCAGTATTTATATTGTGATCTACACTGCACAAGTTCATAGGCAAAACCCCACCCTTTACATTCTATTCTTTCACCATCCAGGTGTGGAGGGAGCCTAAATCTGTGGGACCAGGGATTAAGCAAGAAAGTAACACTCATTGTTCACTTTCACACATGCTCAAGCTGCAGGGATGAAACGTCTTTACAGGTTGCTGGAAGGAAACATGAAAAAAGTCAAAATAGAGTTAAAGAGTATTCTTGACTAGTCCATAACAATAATAGCAATTCATAATTTATTTTAATTTTTCAATGTAGTAATAGTGATCATAATAACACCCAACATTTAAAAGTGCCTAAACTCTCGAGCAAAGAGGTTAAATAAATTAAGTAATGTCACACATACACTAAGAGGTGGACCCTCCCACATTTTGATTAATTCATCCCTCAAGGCTAACATATGATCAAAATTTTGGTCATCCCAGTGCTCACCAGCAGTCCCTTAGAAGCTGAGCTGAGTAGGTTTTATTTTCTCTACAGTTTTGGAGACAGATCCCCTGGACTTGACTCCTTTCATCATCTTTGCTCTATAATTTTACACAGCATTCACATATACCAGATATCAGGCACCTGGGATTGGCCTCTTTATTTTGTAATTTTTATCATTGCTTCTGCCGTACTTCAAATTACATAAAGCAGTGCTTCTCAACCAGAGGAAATTTTGCTCCCAGAGAACTTTTCACAATGTGTGGAAACATTTTTCATTACTACAGTTTGTGGGGATCATCAGATGCTTTTGGCATCTGGAGGTCTGGTACCAGGACTGCTCCTAAACATCTGCTCTGAAAGAAAACAAAAGAATGATCTGGCCCCAAATGTCAATAGTGCTGAGAATGAGGAACAAAAATAAAGGACAGAGCCCTCTGTTACTCTCCTGTGGATTAACTGTGAGTTGAAGTGTTGGGGAATTTCTTGATATAGAAGTAAAATTTAATAAAAATGCCCTTTCAGACACCCTCTTTTCACATATCTGTCCCATTTCCATCAAAGTGATGCATAGCTGCAGGCCTAATGAAAGGGTCTGTCCTGACAGCCTGTGGGGCTGTCATCTTATTCTCCAGAGGACTGGTTCTCTGAACATACTCACCTCCAATCCATGTCCCCAAATTTATACTGACTTTGCAAATTCTTTTCTGGCCTCTGTCCCATTCTCCAGAACCAAAATCCCAGAACAAGCTTCTCCCGCCTAAAATTTGCCCCAAAACTGTCAGTCTAAAAAAAAGTGGGACCTGCTACAAGGAAATACATGGTTCCTGGTCATGGAAAGAAATCTCTTAGTTGTAAGACAGAGAAAATTGTCATGGCTAAAACCACATGCTGAGTGTCTCAGAATGAAACTGAAATGTGGGACCCTGCTTGCCTGGGGAGCAAGAAAATGGGAAAAGATTGTGCATCCATTTTCTAGGGATTAATTATAATATTTATAGTGACACTGCAGGACTGATACATTTTTCCCTTCATGTTTCTTTTAACAGACAGAAAGATTGTCATTTCACTGCTGCATGTTGTGGGGAATCTCCTCTGCACTAAATAACTGTCAACATCTGTAAGTTTTGTGCCTGAATCCAAATCGTGTCTCATGTAGGGTAGGGTACAGAGACCTTGAAAATGGGGAGTCTGAGAATTCAGCCCATAATGTTGGAGAGAAAGTGGAAACTGAATATATGATTTGGTCTCAGGGGATAATTTCTCCACTAAAACTCCTCCAGGGGATAGTGGGACATGGTCTGTTGTACTAAGCACTCAATGTCTTGCTTGCTGGAAAATGTGGCTGATACATGGATCTGTTAGTCTTCTGAATGCCCAGTGAGTTCTTGACCCTTATTAGGACATCCCCAGAAGCTGACACAGTTCTCCAGTACCACCTCAATATGACAGAAATATTTTGGTAATTGAGGCAGAGGCCTTGAGAGAGACAGACATCATATCTCAAAGATAAGAAAAGTTTAGAGAAAGTATGGAAATGCTCTGCTTCATTGGGAAGTGGGGTTCTTTTCTCTGATGCTCTCCTGAGTTCATCAGGTAGCAGCATTTCTCATTCTTTTTCTAATGTCTGCTGCTTCTGTATCAGCTTTTGTCCTGTGCTCTTTGTGTTTGTTTCTGGCCTCTTCCTCTTTACTGTATGAACTTAATCCTTGCTCATTTCTCATAAGACACCTTCTTAGTGTCATTTTCTAGTTATCAATTTTCTAATTCTTTGATTTCCCATTATCCACTGTGTTTAGTGACAGTAACTCCTTTTTCTCCTCTTTTATTCTGTAACCATTTTTCATTGTGCAATTCTTAAATGGAATAAAAGAACTTTACCCTTTTTCTTGACATGAGGACATCTCTGTGAAATGTAGGGCAACAGAAGATGATAATGAAATTCCACTTCAGGTTCCCTCTTCTCACAGACTGTCCCATGTAAAACATACAGCCCTGACATTCTTGCCAGTGTGAGGCATCCAAAATCTATTGTCTCTGTGGCCAGGTCCTCTGCAAAACCTCTCCTTAATGACATACAGTCACATTCTCACTGACACAGTGTACAAAGCATTTAAGGTCTAAATTTAATTTCATATCCTTTCCTAAATCTGTCTCATTCCACAGAATCATGACCCTAATATGTTGCTTTTGCCTAGCCATATTTACCCCATATTCATCAGTTAGAAATAGACAGTGCCTCAAAGGAGTGGGAATTGATTTGGGAAAAAAGTTCAAAGCCACAGAAGGTACTTTCAATTCAAGCACAGAAAAAGATCAGCACCTAAATTGGGTACTGAATGTCTACATGTGGGAGAGCAGTGTGGGTCTGCCTTTTCTAGGCATCAGGAGAATATCCTATCAAGGACTCTGCCCTACTTGGGGCTAAGGACAATGATAATGTGTGAAACCTCAGGGCTATATAAGACATTTTCCCCCTTGGTGGCTCTGCTAGCAGTCTGAATCTTTGCCATCTCACTGCTATCTGTTGTGGGTAATCTGTCCTCTTCACTCAAAAAAATGTGCACAACTGCTAGATTTGCGCAGAAGTTGCAATCCCAAAGAGATGCTGGATTCTTTGAGGGTCCAGCTTCTGCTACTATGTGAGGAGTGGGACCCCAGTTTTGTTACATAAAAGACCTAAGCTGAGGTGTGGAGGGAAAGTTTGGCATTCGGGGATTATCACTAACATAACACACTGAACTTGAGGAGAGTGGAGATTGACTCTGCATCAGAAACTTGGCAGTGTCTCTACCACACCCATTTTCACATAGAATCTGAAAATTTGGCTTTATTTAATCATTTGCATAACATTCCAAGCATGAGAGATTGGGATGTTGAGAGGTGAGTATTGTTTATTGCTTTCAAAAAATCCTCCTGTTGTGCATATGCAACAAAAAACATTATTGGACAAGTGTGTTTTCATGGATATAAAAAGATGGATTGAACTCTCAAAGGTCGATTTCTGATTATAAGATGAACTGTGATGAGGTTGTATAAGATTATGACAGAATGCTTAAAATTTTCTTGGTAAGTGCAGGACCACTGAGAGAAGGTAGGGAGAACAGAAAAATGCAACCTTTTCAGCATATGTGGATAAGAATGAAACTGTTCCCTAATGTCTTAAAAGGCCTCTTCCTAGGGAGGAAAGGCCAGTCTACCAATCCCAGGTCACAAGGTGGGAAGCCATGCTGCCCACCAGGAAGAAATGCTCTGACATCAATGCAATGGTGTAGGACATAGGTAGACTGGTTTGCAAGAGGATGTCTGACTCCTTAGAAGGGCCAAAGAGTTCTGCCCACGACCCAGGGATAGCTGCTTAGAATTGGGGTAATATAATTACCTTCTTTCTTTACTTGACAGAAAACCAATTCCTCATTCTAAACAGAAACAAAACCAAAACTTTTAAACTTAAAATATTCATCATTCCCCAGTCCTTTGAAATGGATTTTTGCACTGTACATATCTATCCTCCCTTCTGATCTCAGCTAAAAGTTCATCCCTATAGGGAAGCATTTCTCACTCTCATTCTGAAACAAGATCTGCTCTTGAAACCTCCCAAAAATTTGTATTAATTCATTCATCTGTGATTATTTAATGACTATCTTTCTCCTCCCACTAGATTTGTAACCCTGAGTGCAGGGACTGTTCAAAGTTAGATGTATCAATTGCCAAATTTTGGGATCAAAGGTTCAGTCAACAGATGAGTGGATAAGTAAAGCATGGTAGATACATTCAATGAAATATTATTCAGCAGTAACAAGGAATGAAGTACAGATGCATGCAAAATATGGATGAACCTGTGCATTAGTCAGTGTTCTTTAGGGAAACAGAATCAATAGGTGATATGTATAAATCATATGAGAGTTTATCAGAGTCTCTCACCTGACCATTGAGATGCACAAGTTCAAGTTTTGCAGGCAGGTTGCAAACCAGGGGCTCCAGTGAAAGTCCAATGAAGGTCCTTGAAGAGTTTCTAGGAGATGTTGGCTGTCCAAAAATGAGTTGGGAAATTTTCCTTGAATGCTGAAATCACTTCCCCTTTTAAGGCATTCAGCTGATTGGATAAAACATAACTCATTGCTGATGACAATCTTCCTGGTTGATCATAGATGTGTTCTATGAAGTAAACTCACTGATGACTAAAGCCCATAAATATCCTTGAATTACAATTAGTCCAGTGCTTGCTTGAACAAACAACTGGGCCTAATTACTTGGCCTAGTTGACACATTAGCAAACCATCACTGTCCACCCCTTGTCAGCTGAGCAACCATAAACATTACCTTAAACCATACTTCGCCTCTAAGTGAAAACAATAACAGACATGAATATATACATACATATATGTGTGTGT
>JAQZBX010090078.1:0-12557 GCA_029593785.1 Cabassous unicinctus
GACTGCCCTTTTATCACTATGTCATGTCGCTCTCCGACCCTGGTAATTTTCTCTGCTCTGAAGTCCACTTCATCTGATATGAATACATCCATTCCTGCTTTCTTTTGATTAATATTTGCATGGTATATCTTTTTCCATCCAGGAACTGAATTTTTAATTTTATTTAATTTTTAATTAATTTATATTTAAATTAACCATATGTAGTCATTAACTACAATATTGGACAGGGCAGTTCTAGAGAATTCAGTCCAGCAAGCTCTGTCTCCACTCTGCCAGAAGCTGAGCAGACCAGCTCCTCCACCCAAGGAAACACTGCCAGTGACTGTCCCACTGCAGCTCTCGGAGGCTCCCAGGTGGTTCCCAATCAGGGGAACCCAACCCGCCCCCACTATCCAAGATTGAGAAACTGGCCCCTGATCCGCCCCCTCCTCCTGAGACCTTAGAAGAGACCTCGGTTGGAGTTGTTCAGGGAGCAGAGGAGACAGAGAAAGCTGACAGTTCTGAGGGCAAGACTTCATCTCTGGCCTTGCTCCAGGCAGTCTCTCCCTCCCTCTCCCCAGTCTCAGGGGCGGCTTCTGGGATGCTGGGCCAGTAGCACTCTAGAAATAACCTAGACAATACAGGTACCGACCCAGCAGGGCAGCCTGCCCCTCCAGTTCTGGGCCTCACTCTGCAGGGGGGTTGGGGGGACCCCTTATTTTTCTGGACCGGCCTAGCCCAATTCAATAGCAGCTGGAAATGGCAAAGCGGAAGGAAAAAGGCAGGCCTCGGGGAGGAGAGAACGGGTGGCTTGGTTAATTAAAATTACTTACATGTAAAGTCAGCAATTAGAATCCATTGCTGCCAAGGACTCCTCAGGCAGAGTGACCGCCTCTCTCCCCTGGGCTCCCACGTTCCCTCCTCACTGCTTTGTTTGTTACTTGTCATCTAGCCCCCAAGACAGGCGTCTCCTCAAAGGAGCTCCCGGGCTGTGGGCCTCACACTCAGCCCTCACGGAGGCTGCCCTTTCCCTCCCGCAATAACACTGGCCCGAGGCCAGCTCAGAGCTGGTACTCAATGGATGCTGGTGGGAGGAAAGGGAAGACAGGAAAGAGGAAGGTGAAGCAAGAAGGGAGGGAAGGAAAAGGGCGGAGAGGGGCGGGAAAGGGAGGGGAGGACTGCTATCCAGGGTCAGCAATGGTCCTACAAAGTCAAGGGCTGAGGAGAGGCAGATGCACGGTAAGGCCCCAACGTCCTCTCTACCGTCACCCTCCAGGCCGGAGCTAGAAAGCCTCCCCGCGCCCCTCAGCGCCCACCCCCCACCCCCACACACACATTCTACAGCCCTTCATGTGAAGACTGAAAGCTGAACCCAGGTTCCGGTCTCAACGCATTTCGACTTTTTATCTGCTTGTCTCCTGAAGTACCTCCTCCCAACCATCATTTTGTGTCCCTGCATTGGACTCTTTCCTGAGCTTAGAACAGCTGGGACCCAGTGCAGGGAGTAGAGAAGAGCAGAGGGGCGAGTACAGAGAATGGAAGAGCCCCAGAAGTGGGGGGAGGCACCTGAGCCCTGGGAACCTCCACATTGCACCAAGCACACCTCCACTTTAATTTACACATCTTATTTCATTTTCTTACCAAATAAACTGTCACAATAATACAGGGGCTGATTCAATTCAGGCAGAGCTGCACAGATCACATCAGAAAATGACTGATAGCCTTGAAGCAGAAATCGCATTTATTACTCAGGCAAAAAAAGCATGGAGACATGCACTCAGGATAAAGGCTTTGTCAGCCACGGAGCTCACCATTGATGTGGAGGCTCCTCACAAATGAGGCATCAGCACAGGTTCAAGACCAAGTCTGAAATGGGGAACAGAAGGGTCTGTGGAATCGGGGGCCAGCAAGGGCCAGCAGGGGGGGTTGGGGTGGACGCGTCCCACCAGCATCGGGAGGAGCCGCTCTCCAGATGCCAGGCCACAGACCACACCTCCACCAGCGGGCGGGAGCCAGGCAGGGAGGGCTGCCAGCCCAGGCCCGAGGACCACGCCACGCTGGAAATTCATGGCAAACTGCTCCTATAATTTACTGGTCCAGCTGGAGAGATGCATCTTTGAATTCCAGTGAGAGTCTTTGAAAATCACTTTCAACCCTGGCTCTCCCACCCCTCTCTGATGAATTAAAGGGAATTATGCACATAAACCCTACAGATCAAGGGGACACCCACTCTCCTTCAACTGCCTGCAAGCTGATTAGACAGATAAAGTTCACAGCATAACAGGCGTCCGGGCTGGAGAAATAAGAGAAAATAAAATCAAAATGCAGAGATTGATGGCTTCTGTCACAAAGTCTCTCCAAAGCCATGGTCCCTAAATTGGAATTAGCATCGGTGCTAAGGCAAAGGTGGTAGCAGAATGGCAGCTGTTGGCCCAGTGGGGTATTGGGGAAAGGACTCCAGATCCACCTTAGAATTACACACAGTCCAAGCTCCAGGGGCTGCAGCCATCGTGGGGGACACACAGGGTAGAGGAATCTACAACCCAGGGTGTTGGCTTTGGTTCTGAAGGTCTCCCCACCCCCACCCCCAAGAAGTAGACCCTGAGAACCAGAGCCACCAAATGGTCAGGTCACACACAGACCCCTGTACCCGGAGATTCCCCACCGTGGTCCCTGTACTGCCCACATGATCACAGAGCCCTGTGCCCAGCACTAGCTGGCACTAAGCAATGTTTGTGAAAGACAAGCCACGATGCTGCCTCGCCCCAAACTCACCCAACCTCGTCCTTCTCTGACTGGGGGCAGGCCCCAGACGAGCCAAAGACAGGAGGCAGAGGACAGATGAGTCCTAGAACTTAGTTCTGCTCAGACCTTGGTCCAGGCCTGAGGCAGCTGACAGTGAGGAGTACAGAAATCTGGGTTAGGTTTTCTAACCCAGAGACTGATAAAGCTCAGGCTGGGGGACCTAGAGAGGGAGGCAGGAGCGGGATTTGTTAACCACCACCCCGACCCCAGGTTGGAGGCATTCATTCCCCAGTCACTCTCTGGGAATTGCTCCCAGCCAGGGAGAGCCACCTGGCTCAAGGCCACACCCAAAACCTGGGGGCAGTCCCATCCAATGCCTGGTTAATTGGTACAAGGGGAGGAGGTTATTAAGGCCTGGCCTCCTTGCCTTGGGTGGGACAATTCGGCAGGGCCATTCCAGCTTCATAGCTCCCCAGGGGAGCCTAGCTTCTGGCTCTGCCCCAGACTGCTACCTTCATTCCCTGCAGAGGTTGAAACCACAGGTACTCCTAAAAATCTTCCTGCATGAGAGCTCTGTCTCAGAATCCATTTCTCAGGGAACCCAGCCCAACTCAGGGAGAGATGTCTGGAGCCTAGAAAATCATGACCAGTCAATAGAAGGCACCTCAGAGATGAGCTGGTCCACCTTGTCCATTTCACAGATGAGGAACGTGAGGTCCAGACAGGGGAAGCGAGTTGGCTCAGGACCAATGAGAGGCCCAGCCTGCATAGGTATGGCCTCCAGAATTCTCCCTCTCACGCAGAACAAGAGCCACAGTCTCCTCTTTCAGCAGACTAGGAGAGGAAGACAAGGGTGGAGATGAGGCCCTTTAGATGTGTTTTCTAATCAACATCTGCTTCATAAGAGGACAGCCATCCAGGGAAGGTCTGTGACCTGTAGCTGAATGCCCGCTCCTCCCACACATAGAACTGGCTGGCTGAGGTCAATAAAGACCATCCATAACCCACCAAATTTCTGAACTTTCGGTCTAGAGGAAGCCAACACACAAATGTACATTCCCTCTTGTGTGCTCACACCTCCTCAGATCAGAGTTATTTGGTCAAGGGATTAATGCAAAAGGGAGAGAGGCTTCATAGCCACGAGGGAGACGAGCCCTGATGTGACACAAGACCTCTTGTGTAATCTAGCCCCTCATGTCAGAGCCAAGGGGTCCCAGAGAGGAGGAGAGACTAGCCTCTGTCCACACAGCTGGTCAGTCCCTGGTAGAGCTGACTCTACACTGCCAGGAGCCATCCAGAAAGGGGAGGCCCCAAGCAGCTCTCCCCAGAAAGAGGCCCGGGCCCCTGATGAGTAACTGAGAAAGGTCAAGTCCTGGTCCCCACTTGCCCCAGCTTTCACGCTGTTATTTTGTGGGAAATGTGGTACCCTTCAACGAAAAACACGCTCAGTGAGCTCTCAGCATCTCTTGGCATATCTCACCTGTGTCCTCAGAAAAGGCGTAAGCACTGCCATTTTTGCAAGATTTATTGGGAGCCTTTTTCAACTAGGGAAAGAGATACTTTCATCATTCTCAACTGGGTTATTAACAGTTGACAATCACCTATCTATGTGTCCCCAAATTTTAAAAATGGGGGGAAAAAAAAAAAAAAAGGAATCACCCAGCATTTGCATTGATTTGGCTAATCCCTAGAGGAAAATACAATTAAACAGAAGGAACAAAATGAAAGCTGACTGATGAGTTGCCATTTTAAGACACTCGGTTCAATTAAGCTAAAAGCCTCCTCTCAGTGCCACACACGATTATTTCCAAGCACTGCCAGCACAGAAACAGGCCAAGACAGGGCTTGCCAGGGCCAGGGGGCCAGGCTTTCCAGCAAGAGTCAGAATGCTCTTAAAGCCAAGAAGAGAGGTGCCTGAATCTGCACCTGAACCTGGTTTTCCAATTTGGAATCAACTCGGATTTCTGCTAGACAGCCAATCTTCCTTCCCAGCTTAAACGAGGCATGGGGAGTGGGAGTGGGGCAGGGGTTCTATCACCAGAGCATTAAATTTCAAGTTTCTGCCTCTATTTGCTTGACTGTTCGCTTTATAAAAGGAGGCCTCTAGTGGGAAGCCAGTGCCTGTTTTGCCACCAACTAGCCTCAGTGTTCTCATCTCTAAAATGGGTGTCCTTGGAACATAGAAATCTGGATGTTAGGCCCCACTCTGTTGGTAACTTGCAGTGTAACTTCCTACTAGTCCCTTATCATCTCTGGGTTTCAGCTTCCTCTGCAGGAAAATAAGTCTAATATCCCTATTGACCCCACCACATTGAAAATTAAAAGTGTTGGGAGAGGAAGGACGGTCTTCTCAAAAATTGGTGTTGGAACAATTGGATATCCATAGGTGAAAAAAAAGAAGAATCTTAACCTAAACCTTTATAAAGATTAATTCAAAATGGATTATAGACTTAAATGTAAGATGTAAAACTTTTAGAAGAAAACTTAGGAGAAAATCTAGGGCAAAGAGTTCTTAACCATGACACCAACAGCCCAATCCATAAAAGAAAGAATCAATAAATTAGACCTCATCAAAATTAAAACCTTTTTATTCTGCCAAAAGTTAAGAGAATGAAAAAACAAGCTACAGAGTGGGAGAAAATATTTGCAACTCACAGATGCAGCAAAGGACTTGTAGCCAGATTATATAAGAACCCTCTAAACTCAATAGTTAAGAAATCAACACTCCAATTAAAATTGGGCCAAGTACTTAAGCAGACACTTCACTAAAGAGGATATACAGGTGGCAAATAAGTACATGAAAAGATGTTCCACATCATTAGCCATTAGGGAAATGGATATTAAAACCACAATGACATATCACTCAGAATCTCATATCATAATGGCTAAAAGAAACAAAGAAAAAAACAGTGGTTACACCAGTTGTTGGCTTATACCACAGGAATGTGGATTAAAGTTAAAGACATGTCTAAATTGGAGTATATAATTCAACCTAACACACCATGAAATATTACTTAGCAATAAAAAGAAGCAGTGATACATGCAACAACCTGGATGAGTCTCCAGAGAATTATGCTGAGTGAAAAAAGTCAATCCCAAAAGGTTACTTATGATATGATTCCATTTATATGACCTTCTCAAAATGACAAAATTGGAGTGATGGAAAAAAGATCAGTGGTTGATCAGACGGGGTCTGCCTATATAAAAGGGTAACACAAAGGAGATTTGGGGGGATGAAGGAACACTTCTGATCATGATTGTCATAGTGATTACATGAATCTGTACATATGATAAAATTCATAGAACCATGCACCCCAAAAAAGTGACTGCATGAAAAAACAACTAGGTAAATCCAAATAAATCTGTAGTTTAATTAATAGTATGGTGCCAATGTCAATTTGTTGGTTTTGAGCATTCTAAGATGTTATCACTGAGGGAAGCTGGGGGGTGGGGAAAGTTCCCAGGAACTCTCTATACTATTTTTGCAATGTGAGCCTAAAATCATTGAAAAACAACAAGTTGAAAAAAGTGTTGGGAGGATTCAATATGTTTTACAAATGTAAAGGGGAAAAAAAGTTGTTACTATTCAAAGCTTGCTCCCAGCAAGCTCTGGAGTCAGACAGACCCAGTTAACAGCCCAGCTTCACTACATGCTAACTTTGAAACTTCCGGCAAGTTACTTATGTAAACAAGGAGTAATGACACACAGTCCACAGGGAGGCTAAATAAATTAGCATGTAAAAGCGCCTGAAGCAATGACTAGAAGGTGGATGGGACTGAGTAATAGCAGTTCCCACCTTCACTCCGACCAGCCTAACTCTTCCCATTTGTTTTCTGGACCTGCTGTAGTATTTGCTTCCACCCCTCAAGGTCAAGTCAGGTTCTCCTGGGAACCCAGGTTCCTCTAGAATATAGGTCTTCCAGCTTTCTCATGGAGACCCCCATCAAGTCCTGGGCTGTGCCTGAAGCTCGGAGACCCTACTGAAACAATACTCTCTTGAGCAGCCCCAGGTCTCTGCAAGCTTCCCCTGCCCGTCAGCTCTCAGTCAATAGGCTGCGGCAACCCTGCTCTGGCACCCCTCTTACCATCCCTTCCTTCTGCCCCTTCCGTCACTCTCCTCGGTCTCATTCCTCTCTGGATCCCCAACAAGACCCTAGTTAGAGGCAGGGCAGGAGTAAGTATCCCAATTTTCCAAATGAAAAGAGGCACACACTGGGAAGTGAGTGAGGAATAGGAAGGAGAGAAAGGAACAACATGAATTCACTACCTTCCGTGTGCAGTCACCTTATTTTCTTTCATGTCATTCTTACAAAATCAAATTATGAAATTTCCATTTTGCAGATAAAATACTTAAGTTCAGAAAGGTTAAGTAACTTATCCAAGGACACACAGCCAATAAGGGCAGAATGGAAATCAGACCCAAGCTTGCCTCACTCCTGTACATCAGGCATAAATCCCATCATGTTCTCTCTCTTCATTCATTGGAATTGCAGTTGGAAATCCTTCCTTTCCATGGAGTTTTCCTGACTAGATCAGGTCCCGGGGTGTCCTGGCCCTGCAAATGGGAGGATGCTCAGGTGGCCCCACCCTTTCATATTTTCTCACGTTGGAATTCACAGATGAAGCCACAGGTAATAATGCCACTGTCCCTCCCCAACCTCACTCTCTTGGTCCCTCCTACAGCTCCCCCAATCCTAGAGCCAGATCCTAATTCATATCCCACAGGCTCAAGGCTGGAAGGACTCTTAGAGAACATTCAAGGGGACACTGAGATCCAGAGAGGGAAAGGGTCTTGCCTCAAGTCCCACAGTGAGATAATAGCAGAGCCAGGACTGGCACCCAGGCCTCCTGGCTCATGTCCAGCCCTCTCTACGCAGGTTATAACACAGCAGCACTCCATCACTGCTGACAGTTCTGCTTGCATTCCTCCCAGAGCCTCTCCTCAGGAGAGGGCTACCTGGGTCAGGAGCTCACAATGACTCCAGCACTCCCTCCTTCCTTCCACAATCCTAAATCCTGCCATCCTTCCAGCCCCAGCTCAGTCCTGCCTCCCCCTTGAAAGCTTTCCAGATTATTCTAGCACACGTGGGTCTCTTCTTCCATTGACAATCGCTGCTTCTCCCCTCCGCTCCCCTTGGCTCATCCAGGTCTCCCATGATTTCACAGCATCTGGAAACTTAGTTCAACCTCTCCAGCCAGACCACTGCATCCTAAGGGACCCAGACCACACCTCCCTCCCCACAGCACTTGGCATAGCAGAGTACATAAAAGGGGGAAAAAGCCCTCCTTATTTGAGTGTACATCCTCCACATTATCTGTCCAGAGTCTCAGCCTGATTTGTAGAGGATCTCCCTTATCTTTCCCCAGAGATAATGTGATTTGCCATTTCTTCCCAAACAATAACCAAGTAAGACCACCCCCTCCCTGTTAAAATATTGCCTAATAGCCTACTCAGAATTAAACTTCGGGGTAAAATTCCACTTTTAAATGGAGACTTGCTCCCCTCATGACCTAATTGAGATGCCAGGATCAAACCAAGTTTTCAATCCCATTAAATAAAGCCATATAAAAGCTGCCCGTGTGAACAGCACTTTCCTGATCTCCTCAAGCTGGCCTGTAATAAGTATTCCTAATTGTGCTTGTTAAAAAGTGGATTTATGAATCCCAATTAGGCTGCTTGCACTTACTCGGCAGCAGTTTTCAATACCACCGAACCTTCCTTCTTCCTGAGATGAAATTATTTTTGGTGGGTGACAGGATAATTACTAAAACATAAAAGAGCCCACCAGGTACCACAGCAGCGGCTTCAGCAATTCTGTTAGGAGGCCTTGAGGACAAACTTAAACCTGTGCTGAGCTTCTCCTGCTCCATACTCAACAGCACGGGCACCTCTCTCAGCTCTTTCTTCTTAGGCCGGACACCAACCTCCACATGCCTGGCCCCACCTGCCTCGCCCATCCCCTGCCCCTATTGCCCAGCTGCTCCCCAACTAGACCGTGTGCTTTCCGTCTCAGAGCAAGCTCTTCTGTCCAAAACGGCCTTTTCCCATTCCTGCCGCGATAGATTCAATGATGTACCCCAACTGGACATGTCCTTAATCTTAATCTGCATTTCTCTGGGTGTAAACCCATAGTAAATAGGACCTCTTCAAGATGTTATTTTTAATTAAAGTATAGGCCAACTGAATGAGGATGGGGCATAATCCATGTAACTGGAGGCCTTATAAAGAGAATAAGCTGGAAGCCAGAAGTCAGAGAAGGCCACACAGGAAGAAGCCAGAAGTCAGCAGAAACCAGAAGAGAAAGAGAGATCCCCATGTGACAGGAGGCAGAGAGACAAGCCAAGGAATCCCAAGGACTGCGGCAAGCCAGCACCAGAACGCTACAGGTTTGGGGGAGAAATCAATGCCTTGCCAACACCCTGATTTTGGATGTCTAGTCTCCGGAAACATAAGCCAATAAATGCTTATTCAAATAACCCACTGTCTGGTATTTGTTACAATGCCCACCTCAAATGGCTTCTCCTCCAAGAAGCCTTCCTTCCTTGACCTCCAGCCAGATACAGTCACTCACTATCAGCCTCCCACTGCCCCTCGCACTACTGCTGTTCAAGCATTTGCCCCATCAGTCTGATTCCTCAACTGTGGTTTGTCTTCCACATTGGGCTGTGAATTTCCTAAAATCAAGGACTGGGTCTCATGAATCTTGGAATCCCCAGTGCCTGGCAAGTGATAGGCTCAGTCACTCATTCCTTCATTCTTTCCATCAGCAAACTTGTCAGAACCCAATTTAAAAACCAGCAAAGGATCTGATTAAGATCCAAAGGATCCAAAGAAGATATACAAATGGCCAACAAGCACATGAAAAGAGGCTCAAAATCATTAGTCATCAGGGAACTGCAAATCAAAGGCACAATGAGATACCACTTCACACCCGCTAGGATCATTAGAATCAAAATGACGGATAATAAATAACAAGTGTTGGGAAGGATGTGGAGAAATTGGATCCCACTGCTAGTGGAATTGCAAAATTGGAAAATAGTCTGGCAGTTCCTCAAAAACTTAAACATAGAGTTTCCATTTGACCTAGCAATTCCACTCCTAAGTGTGAAAATATAAGTCCACACCAAAAATTGTACATAATGTTTTAGCAACATTGTTCATAATAGTCAAAAAGTTGACAAAAAAGGCAGATGTCCATTAATGGATGAACAGATAAACAAAATGTGGTATAGACACACAATGGAATATTATTCAGCAATAAAAAAATGAAGTGAGCAACAAAAGGAAAAATAGATAAATGGGATCTCATTAAAATTTAAAGTGTTTGTGCATCAAAGCACTTTATCATGAAAGTAAAAAGACAAACTACAGAACAGGAAACATTTGGAATCCACATATTCAATAAGGGTTTAATATCCAGAATACATAAAGAAATCCTACAACTTAACAACAAAAGGACAAACAACCCAATAAAAATATGGGCAAAAGACTTGAAAAGACATTTCTCCAAAGAAGATATATGAATGGCCAAAAAGTACATGAAAAGATGCTCAACATCATTAGCCATTAGAGAAATGCAAATCAAGACCACAATGATGTGGGAAGAGGAGGGGTAGGGTATACAGGAATCCCCCTATATTTTTAATGTATTATTTATGTAATCAAAAGCTTCTTTAAAAATAAAATAAAACATAATGAGGGAAGCAGATGTGACTCAAGCAATTGGGCTCCTGACTACCACATGGGAGGTCCGTGGTTCAGTTCCTGGTGCCTCTAAAGAACACAGGGAGCTGGTGCAATGGGCAGGCACGGTAAGCTGACACAACAAGATGACACAAGAGACACAAAAAGAAAAACATACTAAGAGACACAACAGAAGCAGGGAGCAAAGGTTCCCAGTGCCTCCTAAAGAGAGGACAAGCAGGACGGGGAGCTGGCATGATGGGCAGGTTCAGCAAGCTGACACGACAAGATGACACAACAAGAGACACAAGAGGAAAAACATAACGAGAGACACAACAAAGCAGGAAACAGTGATGGCTTAAGCAATTAGGTGCCTCCCTCCCACACAGGAGGTCCCAGTTTCGGTTCCTGGTGCCTCCTAAAGAAACAAAGAAGATAAACAGACACAGCAAGTGCAAGCAAAGAGGGGGTGGGGAGAGATAAATAAAATAAATCTTAAAAAAAAACCACAATGAGATATCATTTCACACCTACTAGAACGGCTACTATTAAAAACCAGAAAATTACAAGAATTAAAGAGGATGTGGATAAATAGGAACACTCATTTATTGTTGGTGGGAATGCAAAATGGTGCAGCCACTGTGGAAGATAGTTTGGCAATTCCTCAGAAAGTTAAGTATAGAATTACCATTTGATTCAGCAATCCCACTTCTTCATATATATCCAAAAGAATTGAAAGTAGGGACTTGAACACATGTTTGCACACTGATGTTCACAGTGATAGCATTCACAATTGCCAAAAGGTAGAAGCAACCCAGGTGTCTATCAACAGATGGATGGATAAACAAAATGTGGTATATGCACATAAGGGAATATTATTCAGCCATAAAAATGAAGTTCTGATATATGCAACCTCATGGATGAACCTTGAAGACATTGTGTTGAGTGAAATAAGCCAGACACAAAAGGACAAATATTGTATGATCTCACTGATATGAAGTAATTAGAATAAGCAAATTCATAGAGTCAGAAACTAGAAAATGCTTAAATTATACAGTTTCTATTTGGAATGATGGACGTGTTCTGGTAATGGCTGGTGGTGATGGTAGCACAACATTGTGAATGTAATTAACACCACTAAATTATATATTTGAATGTGGTTAAAGGGGAAATTTTAGGTTGCATAAATGTTACTAGACAAATTAAAAAAAAAAACCCATAGGACTACACAACATAAATAGGGGACCCTAATGTAAACCATGGTACAGTTATAATAATATTCTTTTATCAGTTATAAAAAGAGTACCACATTAATGCAAGGTGTTAATAGTGGGGGGAGGATAAAATATAGGAACTCTGTATTTTCTGCATGATTTTTCTATAAACCTACAACTTCTCAAATTAAAAAAAAAAGAAGAATGAAGTACTGATTCTTGCTACAACATGGATGAAACTTGGAAACATTAGGCTAAGTGAAAGAAGCCAGACACAAAAGACCACATAATGCATGACTCCATTTATATGAAATGTCCAGAATAAGCAAATCTATAGAGGCAGGAAGTAGATTCATGGTTGCCAGGAGCCATGGGGAGGGGAAAATGGGTACAGGGTTTCTTATGGGCTTGATGGAAATGTTCTAAAATGGATTGTGCTGATGGTTGCACAATTCTGTGATATACTAAAAACCATTGATTTGTACACTTTAAGTAGGTGAATTGTATGGCATGTGAATTCTATCTCAATAAAGTTACCAAAAAATTTTTCAATTAAAAAAAAACACTTGGGTTTCTACTATGTGGGGGGTGGGGGACACAAGAAGAACTAAGCTGGACAGCCCCTGGGTGGACATCCCTCTATACTCAGGGTGCTAAACCTTCTTCCACTACAACAACCTCCCTCACGATGTCAGCTCCCTGCTTGGCCCAGGAGAGACAACCCTAGTGACATTTTTGTTTACATCAGTCTACATGGGGAAAATTACATCACTGACTGGATAGCTTACTATATCAAGATATAATAGGATGGTCCACTAATGGGTTCTTGTTATTGATGACTAGCCTTATTTTGCTCTTGTAATTGAAACTTAGCCTACTGCTATGGGGTGCCTAAGGGTTGCCACCTGAGAGCCTCCTTGTTGCTCAAATGTGG
>JAQZBX010090079.1:0-12558 GCA_029593785.1 Cabassous unicinctus
GGAATAATGTTTTTAAATGCATAAAATAAAATTACAAAGGAAATCAGTTACAAATGTTGACATACAGTTACGAAAATAAAAAACATGATATAATATTTTATGTGCTTTTTTCCTTAACCCATTAAATAATAAGCCAATACATCAAAAATATAGGAAGGTTAAAGTTAAATTTTATGTTCTAAAGACATGTCAATGTGCAGACTGCTGTTTATCTTGAATAAGGACATTAAACTGTGGTGTGGTATTTGACAGGGCAACACGCATAGCATGTTGGGACAGCTAATCGAGTTGCTTTTTTTCAATTCAAGCTCACGGACCCCCGAAACCGTGGGCCCCTGGTTAAGATGCTCTGCTGTGAATGATCTCGTAACACGGCAGCACTTTGCCATTGGGGTGTGGTGACCTCCGTATTTCGGCGTAGAGCTCTTAGACGTGGACACGCCGTCCCCACCCACATCCCGTCCATAGTAGACAGCCAGGTCCCCGGTAGGTGCCAGAGCGGGGGCAGGTCAGCTTGGACGCCCGTCCTGCTCCGCCCACCCCAGAGCACATGGGCTGCAAGGCGCACAGAGGCTCAGCGCAGCCAGGACACCTTCGCGCCTAAAGGCGGCGGTGCTGCCAGCCTGCAGAGAGACCGAGGACGCAAACGGTGTCTCCCAGGCCTCTGGACAGCCAGCGTGAACGTGCCAAATGGCACCTCGGGGTCCCCGTGCGCCCTAAAACACGGTTCCACCCCGGCCCCAGCTTGACCACGCGTCGGCAAAAGTCACTAAAAGTCAGACGATCCAAGGGGAGGCAGGAGCTTAAATGGAACCCTTCAGAGAAGGACGTTGCAGGTGGATTGTTGCCTTGGAAGGGTTTGAGGAATTCAGGGTCCAGTGAGTTAGGGTGAAACACCTCTGTACAGCTTTGCATTTGCGGGGTCAAGGAAGAAATGCCATGGCAGTAACTTCTGGGAGCACTGCCTCTGCTGCAGGTCCGTAGGCTCATATCCGAACATACAGAAAGGCATCCACGGAGAAGCCACGGATTCACGTTCCACTCCTGGTGCCTCCAACCAGGACCCTGTCTGTTAAATCCCTTTCTCCGTGTGCCTGTCCAGTAAATCTGAAAGGCACCAAAACAGTGTCCTTTTCCCCAGTGAAATATATAAATAGAAGGCAGCTCGGAGGGCTTATCCAAATGTCAGCGTTATTTTCTGCGGGCATGTTATCTCGCTGTTGGCTCTGTTGAAAGTTTCTGACCGTCGGAGAGAGTCCCGAGCAGCTGTTGAAATGCATGTTGACAGCGAGCTCTGTTCTCGGTGGGTCACCTGGGCGGAGCGAGGACGGGCTGGGGGTGGTCAGAGTCTGCTTGGACACAAGCCGGGACGCAGCGGCTCGGTGCGCGGTGAGCCAGGGCCTCTGTGCACAGATGCTCCCTGCATGCATTCTCTAGCCCTGCCCGGGACCTTCCAGCCCCTGCCTGGTCCTGCACAGGAGGCACGTGTTAGTGGCTCACGTCAGGTGTGACTCACGTTCGATTGAGTTGTCTGACTTTTCAAGTATTTTTCACCTGGAGTTAGGGTGGTGACCCAGATGCTGAGCTTAGTTTTTTGAAAAAGACGACTACCATTCCTGGAATTTTTCTCTATTCCATTGATCCCAAAAAGGTTTTTTGGAATAGCCTGATAAAGAGTTAGCATGCCACTTTTTTTTTTTTTTTTAAAGGCAATTACAGTAATATGAAGTTGATAGCAATGTGAGTATTTAATATGCTCTTCTAAGATCATTTGGAAATCTGTGCCTTTGGAGTCAGATTGAAAATCAGCACTGCGGTAAAGCATGGAGTTGAGGTCGGCCGGTGCACGTATTTGATGAGTGGAAACTGATGTGTGTAGAGAAATTAAGGGGCAAGCCTGAGGCCGCATGGCACGTCGAGAAAGGGGGCTCGAGCTCAGTCTTTCCGAACCCAAGTCTGGCGACTGGCCGACCCCAGCTATTTCCTAACTCGCTGTGGATGAGGAAATGGGAATTACACTTGTAATTCCTAGGTATCCACGGCCCCTGGGGTCCCCAGGGTGAGTCTGAGCGGAGAAACACACCTCCTTTCAGAGAACCAGTTACCAGAGGCCACAGCGGACCCACGGTGCCCCACTCGCCCTTTGCCGGGACCCCAGGCCATTCCTGTGCAGCCTGGCACCTGAGTGACGAGCACACGTCACGCCGAGCTCACCTGTGCTTGCCTGTTGTGCTCGGCTTGCCCGTAATATTTCTAAGGAAGGGGCCCAGCGAGGCGGACAGAGGGTCGGCCTGTGCCGTCGAGACGTGCTGCCTCGTGGTCGGCTGCTGTCACCGTGGCCCTTTCTGGTTCTCCTCGGGAATCTTTGGAGACGTGCTTTTGCTTTGTGTTTAGACTTTTTGTCCTCCCTTAAGTAGCTGCCCACCACCCTGCTACTTTGTTTCTTTTTACCCTGTTTGAAAAAAAACTAATCCTATAGACCAACCATCAGCAAGTTTTTGGTTTTTTGCCCGATAACGTAAGTATTTTCTCTAAATAAAATTCTCAGAGGAAGTCATTGATTTGTTGCCCACCCCTCAAAAAAATCCATTTTAAGCAAATGACCATGAACTCAACCCAAAGCCAATGGAACCATTTTAACGGCATGGGTAAGGTATAAATGGTTTCTCTTTTTTCTCTTTTTCTGTTATGGGGAAAAGTAAGGGCAGTATATTGTTTCACATGTTGCTAGCAAAAGTTTCTCCCCAGCCGAGGACAAATGGGAAAGGTTCCATGTTTGTTGGTAGTACCTTCCCTGATACTGTGAGCTTCCTGGCAGCCATGGGGAGAAAATTCCTTTCCTTGACAAATCCAGGTTTTAAATCTGTTTTTATCAAGGACTCCCTTCCTTGTTATTTCCAAATCCATGCAATGGACAAATCAACCCCAGAATTTGGCCCATCCAAGATTAGCACCCATGGTAGCAATTATCCTTTGTAGAATGCAGTTTTTTTGTGTGTTCTGAGACCTCTTTGAATCAGAAACACTTTAGCTCTAAACTTCAACCCTTCTTTCAAAGGTTAGCCTTTTCTAGAAATTCGTTCACGGCTGAATGTACGGTGTGAGTTGGTTCAGTTGTAGCATCAAATCGTTAGCACTTTATTCACTTTCGGCAACAGTTCACAGGGCAAATGTGCCCTGGATTTGCTCATAATAGGCTGAAAGTTTTCTCCCGCCCCTTGGTGATGGCTCCCTTGTGTGTCTGCTTGTTGTGTCTGCTTGTTATGTCTGTTCATTGTGTCTGCTCGTCATCTTTAGGAGCACTGGGAGCCGAACCTGGGACCTCCCACGTGGGAAGTGGGTGTCCAACCACTTGAGCCACATCCACACCCTACTCATTGTGTCTGCTCGTTGCATCTGCTCATTGCATCTGCTTGTCTTCTTTAGAAGGCACTGGGAGCCGAACCTGGGAACTTCTGTATGGGAGGTGGGCACCCAACTGCTTGAGCCACATCCACTCTCTGAAAGTTTTCTTTATTCCGTTATTTAATATGGTCAGTTCCTGGTCTCCCCACTCACCCCCCAATTCTCACACTTTTTGAGGACACACTCAAGAGAGTGTGTAGCTCCCCTCCCAGCAGAAGCAGGACTGGTTTGGGAGCATGCCGAGTTCTTTGAGCTCTATACCAGGAAACAGAGTGCTCAGAACCATGAGGGAGATGACTTCCCCAGGGTAAGGCTGCCGCTGCAGGGTGTGCACGTGCATGCATGCGTGTGTATGTGTGTGCTGTGTGTGCACACGCACGCTGGGTAATGGTGTGTGCGTTCTTTCTCGCCAAGGTAGGATTCAGTAGATGAGAGCTCCTCTTCCGTGGTTAGTGCAGGTTTTGGAGGAAAAGACGGATGAGCGTGCACTTATGGTCCCCCCTCCCATGGTAGAGTCCCAACATGATTTCACGGCATCGGAAACATCTCTGCGTCTGAAGCCCCCTCCTCTCAGCCATGTCCGGCCTCCCCTGTGGCCTCCTGAGCTCAGTGCTCTCTGCCCTTTCTCGCTGTCCTTGTGGATTTTCCCACGTTTGCTAGTCTGTGTCCTTTCCAAGAGCTGGAATTTCTCAGTTTAAGGGTGACATCATTGGCTCCCACTGTGACTTTTTGTTGATGCCAAATTCAAAGGAAGGAAACAAAAGTACAGTTGGATCTGGATTTCTCGTCCTGTGTAGTTTAAGACTTTTTATGGCTCTGGTTGTGCATGAAAGAGGGATGTGAACTTCGTTTCTTTCCTGACCGCATCCTGGTGCACAGTGTTTAAAAGAACGGAGCGCCAGCCGGATTTTGTAGTTAGCTGTGAAGCTGCCGTGAAAGCACTGTCTGTTCCGTGTCTCACCTGCAATGCTTTCCCTCTGCAGAGAGGTGCTTGGAAGACCACGAGCTGGTGGTGCAGGTGGACAGCACCATGGCAAGCGAGAGTAAATTTTTATTCAGGAAGAATTATGCCAAATACGAGTTTTTTAAAAACCCTACGGTAAGTCTTACCTGTTTGGGCTCGTGACTCCTGAAATCTTGCAGTTTATACTTGAGTTTTTATTTATCAGGTTACAGAATGACTGTCTGGAGGTTTTAGAAGTAGCGTGTGTGGCTGAGAATCCAGCTAGTTGTTATTTAACTCAGCAGCTATTACGCAAAACTCGGTCTCTGACTGCTTAACTAAACACTTCTGTGGCTGTCCGAAGGTAACCGCCGCCTTCTCCAGGTGGTCACGGTCTCTAAGGCAGTAGAGGACAGGCCTGGCTTTTTTCCGTCATTTTGAAATTTCTTGGTTAAGTTGCCACAAATCAATCAACTGCTTAGCATGAGATAGCCTCGTAATCTCTGCAAAGAGCAAATTCTAGTTTGGGATTATTTGCAGAACAATGAGTAGAGAATGATACCTGGGTATGTTGAGCTATTCTCCTTGATTTGTCTTTCCTTTTCTGTTTTTGTGGGGAGGGAGTTTTGTGAAATACCAGAGAAGCGGGACTCGCGTCTCTCCGAGCATGACCCCTTACCCCTAACTGAGAGGTGAGGTACGGAGGCTTGGGAGAAGAGCTGGCTCTGATAAGTTACCTGCCTTTTTACTCCAAAGTAAGAAATTTGATAGCCATTTTTGAGTAATATACCAGAAAAGGCTTTTGCACATTGCCGTGTTCACCTTTTAATTTCAGGAATTCCTTCTTTCATTGATGTCACCAAATTTATAACGTTGGGCCTTTACCCTCTGCTGTGGTACAAGCCCTGAGACGTGAATTCAGCATTAGCCGTAATCCAGATTCCAATCTCAAACTTGATATTGAAGAAAATGGAATCCCACCCTTTGAAATAGGTGTTTCCACTCTGAGTGCAGGGAATCAAAAGCCTGCATTTTTCAATTGAGAAGCCCGTAGGATGGTTTTAATATTGGCATCTAAGTATCCTCTTGCCCCCACTTTGAAGCTAACCTTTGGTGTATTTGTTTTTTTTTTTCCCCTTTTCCTTAGAATTTCTTCCCAGAGCAGATGGTTACTTGGTGTCAGCAGTCAAATGGCAGCATTCCCCAAACGCAGCTTTTGCAGGTACGGGGTAGAAACAGACTTCCGCCAAAATATAAGTTTGTCGCACCCATGGTAGCAATTATCCTTTGGTATAGCAATTTGGTAGCAATTATCTTTTGCTCGAAGTCATCCTCCAGGACCTAGAGCGATAAAAGCTCGTCATAAAAATGCGAAGAGGCTGCTCCCTTACCCACGTCACAGAGCCTTGGCTCCTAAGGGGGTCTGGAGCGGCCAGGAATAAATGTTTACTTAGGAAGCCAGCGTGCAGTCAGGATCTTCCAAACTGAAAGAAGCTCTTATAAACAGGATAGACTTGCTCTGACTTAGAAGAAACCCAAGTAACGCAATCCTCACGCGAGCACGGGAAGGCAGGCTGCGGGCACAGCAAGGGTGGTGTCTGCCGGTGGGGATCCCAGACCCCCCAGCACTGGTCTCAGGACAGGCCACACCCAACTCGTGAATCTACGAAAACACCGCGTCTACCTTATAGTGGAAAAGCATTCGGTTGCCATAAAGCGCTTTTCACAATAACGCTGTACGTTAAAAATCAGGAAATCCGTTTTACCCGTCTTTCCGCTTTCTGAAGACGGTTCCACGCTCAGCTGGCCTGGTTCCCACGTCCCCTCCCGGCGGAGGCTTCTCTGTGCTTCCTGCCAGTTCATGCTCTTCCAGGGACATCGTGAACTTGAACGAGGACGGGGAGATCCCTGCTGAGCCTCTGAAAACGTGCCTGTGTGTGACGCGTCAAGTGCAGGAATTTACTGTTCTCCAGGGCAGCCGGTGATACCCAACTTAAGAAAATTCAGTTCCTGCAAAATGTTGCCCACGAGCCCTTCTTCTCCTGCTTTGTCGAGCTCCAGATTTGTTACCACCACCTACAAGCTGAGCGTTCGAGAGCTCTGTTCTGGGGGGGGCTCTCCAGAAGCCCTCCCCACCCATCCAGGCTCCATGGCATTAGACCCCTGTGGCAGGAGCTGCTTACACTCGGCGATCATCGCCGACTCGTGCTGGCCGTGACACGGCTCGTTTCTTTTCTGATTGCGCCGACTTGGAGGTGGATCTGTGTGATTGTGAGAGGGCCGCAGAGAGTGGGGGCCCGGGGCCCCCCAGGCCTGCCCGTCCCGCCTCTGGAGAGAGCGCTGCACCCCTCCATCCCCTCCACCCCCGGCTCCCAGCCTCTCTCCGCCAGAGCTAGGATGTTAATGACGGATTTTTGTTCTTAAAATAAACCGTATTTCAACTTCAAAAAAATAAAATAACAGACAAAAGGCAGCTTAAATTATGGAAGCATTACTCTAAAAACTTCTGTCCAGGCACATTTATCTCATTTAATCCTAAAAGCAATGTTTCCTCATTGTTCAGATACATACATAAATGAGCACAGGTTGGTTAAATGACATGACCAAGGTCTCCTTGTTAATGACGAAAATGAAGGAAAAAATGCTTGGTCGTATTATTCACGTCTCATAAAGCTAAACCCCATGTTCTTTTTTTTTTTGACTTTTAGCATTGATGTGGTTCCTTCTTTGCCTTTGCTACAAAAATATTATAGTGTTGCAGTTAGCTGTGGTCTGTAAGTTACATTAGTTGTATTTTTCCCATGTATCACCATAGTCTTAATACTTTGTAATAGAGGAACATTCTTGTATTTGTACTATTAACCACAGTCCTCGTCTACCACCGAAATCACTGTACGATAGTCCCTAGGTTATCCCCTAGCTGTCTTTCAATTATCATTATGCTCCCTAGATACCCCTTTCCACTGCAATCGCATTTATAAATCAGCAGTGTTAGTTATACTCAGCATAATGTGCCACCAGCAGCGCTAGCCATTACAACACATGTTTTGTTTTTGAAGCCGCCCCCCTCCTGCTGATTTCGGGGCTGCCTGTGGGAGGGAGTAAGCTGGGCTGGGGGGTTTTCCCCAGAGGGTTCCAGGCGAGATCTTGTGCAGACAGACAGACAGATGGCAAATGGCAGGACTGCTTCCCCTTCCCCCCTCCACTGGAGCGATACGTGCTGGAGATTTGCTCTCAGGTCCGTGTCCTGATGAATTGCTCCTGCCACTTCCCCGGACTGTCCTGCCTGCCCTTTCGCTCATGGTCAGCCTGGATATTTCCGTGAAGACTGGGGTGCGGAGAAGGATTGAGGGGCTGAAGCCTGCAGTCTGCCACCCCGTGAAGAAATGGCTCACTCTGTGTCTCTCATCAGTGTCAGACGGTCCCTTTGCTTGTGTGTCCTTAAATACCGTGTCCTACACAGCACCAAGTTAGATGGACTGTTAAGGCTTTTGAAAGGGAAAATACCACTTGAGAATTGTTCGACCAAAATAAAAAGTGTTTCCCTAATTCGGTCCATGTCAAAACGTCGCTCTGTTAATAACCTATCTACCTGGGTTACTTAATGTTATCTGACTTTTAAATTCTGTTCTTCAACAGAATTTTTTAAACTCCAGCAGTTGTCCCGAAATCCAAGGGTTTTTGCACGTGAAAGAACTGGGAAAGAAATCGTGGAAAAAGCTGTACGTGTGTCTGCGACGATCGGGACTTTACTGCTCCACGAAAGGAACTTCCAAGGTGATTAAAAAAAACAACAACACAAACACCACTGGGGCTTCGTTTTAAAATGCAGCTTGGACCCCTTCAAGCCTGTGATAACTGATTAAGCTAATTGTGTGGTAACTGGTCTCGGAGTTACCGGGCGATGCCCCCCCAAGGCCGCCCAGCCTGACTGCACCCCCTCGCCCCCCACCCCACCCCACCGTGCAGGGCCTCTCCCGGCTGCTCCAGGCACTTCCGAGGCCTTGGCTTGGTTTGAAAGTTGGCATGGAAGCCAGCCACGAGGATGTGTGGTCAATTACGGCTGCCCTAGTGCCAAACTAATACACGCCGTCATAGCCACGTTACGGAATAAGTGGCACTTTGGTTTGCGTCCCCAGTGAGCAGAAGAGGTGAGAGAGGAAAGCAGCCGGGGGCTGCACAGAGTTCGCCAGGACCCCCCTTTGGTTTCCTCTGTACACTCTCGCGTGCTCTTTTCCTAGGAGTTATAAGTGGGAGCCTGGTCGGCCACCCTTGCCCGAGGGTCGTGCCCTCCAGGATCCGTGGTCTTTCCAGCCCTCGCTAGATGTGACACAGGAGGAGGTGGGGGGGACGCCAGGAGAGGGTGCCAAGCGTCGGGCTGGCCAAGCGCTGCCCTGGGAAGTCGGCCGCTCCCGGCGGCGTGAGCCAGGGAGAAGGCAGGGGCTGACCAGCGCTCCCTCTGCAGACTTGGCGTCTTCGGATGCGAAAGCAGGAAAGGGGGCCAGCTTGCCTTCTCTCCCCAGCGCCCTCCCTCTGAGGGGTGGTTTTTCCTGCCACTGTCGTCCATGCTGCATGTGGGGCAGGGTCCACCCTAGAGCAGGAGACAGAACAGGATTGCAGAGCTCAGGAGGAGGAAGAGGCGCCGATTTACCCGTGGAAGAGCAGAGGCAGAATTGGAGGGTTGCATTCGATAGCGCACCCTGAACTTGGGCTTTTGCGTTCCATTTTCCTCCTGGTTTTCACTTTGAATGTTTCATTCCGGGGTTTTGATTCTGCAGAACTGTCGGATGCATTCTAACAGTCTTAGAGCTGGACATTGGGGCAGGGGGCAGGCAGGACCTTGGTGAGCTCCTCTTTAAATTAGCACTTATTTTAGGCAATGCTCAAAGCCTCTGGAAGCCTGGAGGGGGGAGTGGGTTTAGCTATGCGCCTGCCGCCCTCTGGTGCACAAGACGCGAAAAGCACTTGCTCTTTGCTGTCCTCACTGAGCCCTGACAACCGTCTCCCCAGGAGCCCAGGCACCTGCAGCTGCTCGCAGACCTCGAGGACAGCAGCGTCTTCTCCCTGACGGCCGGCAGGAAGCAGTACGGCGCCCCGACCGACCACGGCTTCTGTATAAAGGTACTGCCCGGGGAGACGGACGCTGAATTCTTAGCCTCCATTTGTGAGCAGTCACTGCCTTTCTCAGGCAGCGTTGGTGGGGGTTGTCTGGAGCAAACACACAGTCTCACGCTGGAGGTTTTTGATTCATGTGAAAACACGGCTCGTCAGTCTTCGAGGCGCGCACAGGTGCAGGGAACAGAAGAGTGCGTGGTGGATAAGGCAGGACAGTGTGCTCGGGGCCGGGGCAACGGCAGGCTCCTAGGCTGTGCTGTGGCAGGAGCGGAGGAGGAGGCAGGTGAGATGGAGCCTGTCGCCTGGGTGGGCTCCGGGGTGCTGAGCGAGCTGACGCCGTCTGGGGGCGTCTGGTCCCGGGGATTGTGTGATAGACGTGGCCACAGTGCTCCTCCCGCTCAGTGCCTGCACACGTGTGTGCGCACACACACACACACACATGCTGTGTGCAGGCTGCTTTTCTCCCCTGGAGAGGGGGTGCCATGCTGACCGCCATAGCAGAGGTGGTGCTGATGACCTGCTCTGCTGAAGGCTTTCCGGCCACGCTCGTACTTAACCTTCCCAGCACCCTCATGGAGGAGGAGCTAAGTCCTGGCCGTTTCCCCAGGGAGCAGCCGGGCTTGGCTTTCAGCCCAGGGGGGCTGACTCTGGAGCCAGCACTTTGAAGCCTGAGCTGCGGCGGGGAGGAGAGGCCATCCTCTCCTGGACATGGTGCTCGGTGAAGACGGCGAGTCATAGGAGCTCACTCGGATCCAGCTGAAGGGCAGTGTGCACCGGGAAGGCCATCCGGGCGTGCCGCTCAGGAGGGCCGAGCCCGGGGAGAGGGAATGCTGCCAGGCACCCAGGGGGGCGCCTACCCCTCCCCACCCTCCGCCGGCTGCGCTCCTTTCTCACCGCAGACCAGCGTCCCTGCTTCTCCCTCGGCGGCAGCCCCTTGCAGCATGGCCACGAGCGGCTCTCACTCCCACTGCAAATCCCCGGGGCAGGGGCCTGTTCTACGTCAGCCCTGGCCCAGCCCTGGGTGTCTGGGGGTGCAGGAGTCCCATGGAGGTCAGATATGTTTATCCCCGCACCGTCCTCTCCATCACCAGATAGCTGCTGCCCGGGGCGCACCTGTCGCCTCCCCGTGGCTGCAGCTATGCGTGGCCTCGGTTCCCCTTCTCGGGCCACCTTGGTTTCGGTCCTTGCATTCGGGGCTTGTCCTTGGGCCCACTCAGACACCCCACAACCCCTCGGAACCGCTCAGGCTCTCCCCGCGCTGGCTGACCCCTGCAGAGGGCCTCGTCTCTGGCTGCCTCCTCAGACCCCCAGGACTTTGATTCTGCAGCTCAGGAGGCAGCTTCTCCGAGACACTCCCAGCTCTCTCTCGATGAAGTCAGACGCCGCCTCCTTGTTCCTACTGCGCTTAACACATTGCCTGGTGACAGTGGTGCCCCCCACGAGAACCTGAACTCCCTGGTCGGATTATGGCTTATCAGCCATCTAGGTGATAAATAGCTCCAAACAGCCCCGTGTCCACACATACTGGCTGCCCAATAAAGGCCCGCCACGGAAATGAGCGCGTGCACGTTTGGCAGAGGGGTGCGTTCCAACGTCCATGCGCTCCTTCCGTGGGGGGCAGCCGCCTGGTTATTTATGGCTCGTGCAACCTCAAGTCTTACGATAACGTGCAGTGTCTTTCTGACTTACTTACTGCGTTGCGACTCGTTGAATTTTCTTTTTCTTCCTTTAGCCAAACAAAGTAAGGAATGAAACCAAGGAGCTGAGGTTGCTATGTGCAGAAGACGAGCAGAGCAGGACGTGCTGGATGACGGCGTTCAGGCTCCTCAAGGTATTCAGCGCTCACCTCCAGGCACCGAAGGTGCCCGGATCGGGGGGGCTCTTCCACACGGAATGCCCAGAACTCTTCCCTTGCTCTGGCACGGCATGCCATCCACCAAGTGCGGTACCACGTCTTTCCAAATAAGATCTCGGGCGCTTTTGACCCAGGGCTTGGTATGAAAGAGGCGAGCGCGGGTTCCTCGGCCTCGGCGTAGCTGACGTCCGGGGGCGGCGACTCTCCTTTGGGGGCCCCCTGTGCACTGTGGGATCCTCAGCATCCCTGGTCTCCACCCACCGGGGACCAGCAGCACCCACCGTCAGCGCTCGCAGCAGGTGGATGTCCCAGGCGCTACCAGCCGTCTCCTGGAGGGTGGCGGGGTCGCCCCTGGCTGAGAACCCCTGCTTAGAGGAACAGGGATGGGGAGCACAGTGCGCTGGAGCCTGGGAGAAAGCAAGTAGTTCCTCGGGAGGGTGACTGGGCACCAGATGCCGCCTCAGCTTCCCGAAAAGCCAGGGCCTTAAGGGAAACGCGAGTCTTCTGGCTCGCCGCAGCTCCTCGGGGTAGACGGCGTCTCCTGACAATGCGTTCCAAAGGAGAGTTACAGCGTGGGACCTCCCAGGGGATGAAGCCCTGGATGGCGGTGTCAGAGTCATTGCCAGAGTGATTTCATGCAGCTCTTCACTGTCATGACCTCGGCGGAATCTGAGCACGTGGCCCTACAGCACGTGGCGCTTTGGATTTCTTGCACGGCGTTCCCCTACACACGCACGCTATACTGCTTGTCTGGACTTATTTATACGAAGTGTGTGTGAGGTTGCAAGTGAGCCGAGCAGGATAAACTTCTAAAATCAAGGAGTCTGGGGGCGGATGTGGCTCAAATGGTTGGGCGTCCGTCTGCTATATGGAGGGACCTGGGTTTGATCCCCGGGACCTCCCGGTAAAATAAAAATATATATATAGAAGGCGCATGGGCTGCCAGGCTCTGTGTGCCGGTGAGCCGCCAGGCCCCGGGAGCCAGGCAGCAAGATGATGACATAACAGGAGAGAGACGCAGGGGAGAGACAAGACGAGATGCTCCGAAAGCTCCGAAAACCAGGAGCCGAGGTGGTGCAGATGGCAGAACACTTCTCTCCAACGTCGGAGGTCTCCAGGATCGAATCCTGGGGAAGACTGGAGGAGGAGGATGAGAAGAGATGAAACAGACACAGAGAATTGCCCAGCGAATGGACACAAAACAGCAAAATGGGGAAGGGGGGGTTTAAAATGGATAAAG